>VXAC01003583.1:512027-724552 GCA_013399225.1 Rhipidura dahli | reverse complement strand
AAAAAAAGGAAGAAAAAAAACCCAAACCACAACCTCCCCCCGGGCATTCTTCTCCTTTGACTAAATAAAAGAAGCTGTATGCTATCATGGCCATATAAATCTGAAGTCTTAAACCACTCCACCCTTATTATCTCTTCCAAAAGAAAAATGTTTATAATAATACAGATATTGACTTTAGCTTTTTGTTCAATAACAAGATTTACTGCCCCACTCTTCAGTCAATTGTAACCTCTTTGGGTCAACAAATCTCGATACTGATCTCAATAGAAGTCAATACCTGCTTATTACTTACCTCCGCATTTAGGAGCCCATTGCAAATTCAAATGGGCATCCCCTTCACAAGCAGAAATTAATATTTCTGTTTCATTTTTATACAAAATAGACTTATGTGCATTTCACACAGTCATTTTTAAAGTCAGGAGATGATGTGTTTTTGGACAAGAGTATTATACGTTAATTTCTGCAACCAAGAGTTAAAGCTGTTTAGCTTCTCTGATGTTTCTATAAAAATTCACAGACTGACCTTCTTGCAATTCCTATTTTTTCCCCACATAAAATGTAAATCATCAATCTGATATTTTGTCCTTACCAACTGAGAAAAGCAAATAACAGTAGAATTGAGAAGCTTGTTGCAAGTAATAATACACAAACTAATGTCTCAGAAGTTCAATAGAGAAATGTACTAATCACTTCCTTGGTTGCATTTGTATAATGCTGACATAAAATATGAGCCTGACAATCACTATCCTGCCTGTATTTGTATGTGAATTCAGTCTGTACTTTCAGAGCCAACCTTTGTATAATCTGTTTGGTACCTAAAGTGTCAAACATCTGCTATGAGAGGATAATTGAATCAGGATTTTGTGTCTTATATGTGAACAGATTAAATGGGTACCTATTTACCATGCAATCCAAAGGCTTGTCTAAGAATCTTATCATGAAGTTGGACAATTTCAACACTTCTCTGTTGAAACTGAGAAAATACTGGTACAGAAGTCTTGAACACATGGGAAGGAAATGTCAGAAGTTATGTTCAAAAATGCCTTTAGAAGTGTCTGAAGCACCTGCAAGAAACATCACTTGTCCTTTCTAGTTGTGCAAGCAGTATAATACTGGTTGTGTCTAACACAGCAGACAACAGATGGAGCAATGACCCCAACCTTGAATGCTAGTATTTTGTTCTCTTGTCTGGAAATCTTCATTTCAGAACATTGCTAATGGCAATGAGAGTATTTGTACTTCAGTCAATGGAAGGAGGCAAGGAAGGAAGGTCAGAAGTAAAAAAATAACTAGGAAAAGTGTGTATTAAAGATGTAAATAGAAAATGGAATGTTAAGTTTTCCTTTTTAGCTGAGCCAGTGCAATTCACATAACACTATGTAAAGCTGGCTCTTAATGTTGAACATTCCCACAACTGTCCTGTAACATTTGCATTATTTGAGGTCACATGAGGCTGTGCAATCTGCTATAACTGCTTTCTTGTGTTTACCCATTAAACCCCAGAGTCTGAAAAACTTCCATAAATTGAAAATTTAGATACGGTTTATGCACAAGAGCTCCCATTCTCCATTTATTGACACCAGGTTTGCATATACCTTAGGGATAAAAGTAATGTGATGAGACTCATGCTTGGACTTACCCAAGAACTGTATTTGACTAACAAGGTGAGCCAATTCAAAATTAAATAGTTTTTCAGGCTAAACTAAATCAGTATTATTTATAGGATGTGATAGTAGGCCTAAAAAACCCCCAAACATTTCTAGCTTTTTAAAAATAGATAAAGCTATATTGATTTACAAAACATAAGGCATTAGGCTGCTCAAATACACAGAACTGTCATGTAAAAGATCTAGGTCAAGAAACACCGATAAAACTCTCATTCATCTCATTAGCTGAGGAGCACAGTGAAAGGTTAAGCAAGGTTAAAGTGGTCTGTCTAGCATGTGATATCCCTGCAGGATGACAAGTTGTTCTCCATGGCCAGGTTTAATGACCATCTCTGACTGTCCAGTGAAGGCTGGGCACCCTCTGGACCAAGGGGCTGCAGCAGGGAGGCACCAGGAGCCTCCTGCCCCCATCACACCCCATCCCCAACCATGGCTGACCCTCTGCTGAGCCCAGCCTAATGACAGTGCCATCATTCACACACTCAGAACTGGAGAATTAGATTTATAGGATGTTTTGATCCAAACCACCCAGGGATACATAACCAGGAGAGAAGGTAAGCCCACCTTCCTCACCCCATTCTCTCTGCTGTGGCTCTCCATGGGGAGGAGGAGCAGTGCAAGTGTGCTTCTGAAGATCAGACATAGTGGGATGCAGCCAGGAGTTAGCAACAAAAATGTATGTGTCCCAGAGCTGCTGCATGGGACTTCTTCCTGTGTATGAAGAAATAGAGCAATGATCCATCTAATAGGCAGAAAATGCTAAAAGTATAGTAGCTTCCACAGAAAGAAGAATCCAGGATTTGGTTCCTATTCTAGCAAACAATGAGGATTATATTTATTGAACCTGACTGTAATACATTTCATTCTCAAGAACTGATATTAGCAACACCCATCTCAAAATTAAAACATGAGTGCATCTTTATGTGATACTGTTTAAAATGGTTAGACTTTGGATACTGATATATGGAAAATGAAGGATGTAATACTGTAATATGAAGGATGACAATAATTAACACAGATTAAGTGCTGGTGGAAACACAGCAGAATTTCAACAATGATCAAGTCCCAGAGAAAGGGAGTATGAAGGAAAGAGAAAGACGAACAAGGACTGTGCAAATGAATGTATAATAAATATAATAGACACTAATAATAGTTGTGTAGCACCAGCTAGGTGGGAAGAGGCAAAAGACAACAGGAAGATTGGCCTAAAAGAAGAGAGATTTTGCCCTGACTGTGGCAAAGACCTTGGAAGATGGTCAGAGGGAAGAAATCTCCATGGAGATTCATGAAAGCTGCTCATTATTATTATTTTGCAGAAGTATTTCTACCCCTGCACAAGCTCTGAGGCCCATTCACATTTCCCGAATGTCCTAGAAGACGAAATCTAACTTTGAAATGGGAAGAGCTAAATATAAGTGGTGGCTTACAATTTTCTGAAGAAGGAGGTGGGCTGCATGCAGAGAGGCCTCACAACACATGCCATGTTGTTCCCAGCTCTGTGAACTCATCTTTTCCAGGAATCTCCTGACAATTTCCAAGTATTGCTTATGTCCCAACCCATCATGTTTCAGGTTTTGATTTCAAAGTAGCTTCACTCTGGATTACTGTCCTAATAAAGGATTCTGGATGAGTGCCCTTATAGCCCAGAGAGGAAAAGACAGATGAGGGGAGGGCAAATACTGAATTGTTTGGGTTTACTCCATGCTAACATATACACTTGGTTTTCTGAAACAGAGTTCAGTTGGTCAGGATGTAAACCATTGTCACCACTAGCAAAACCTGAGCTCCCTCATTCACTAGCTTCTGTAGCTGCAGAATTTATAGGACTGATTACAGCCTGCATTTGAGTTGATGATATTTTAATTGAAAAGGTTGAGGTGTCTTGACGATTTTCTACTGTCAGCCTTTCAGATGACAAGAGAGGATGAGGTTGACGGTGCTACCAAAGCAGCAAACTCTTAAGCAGGGTTTTGACTGTGAGGGTTATCATTATGGGAAACCTTCAAGTTCCTGCACGTATTGCACTGGCAGAAAGTAAAAAGTGCTATTGTGTTATGTATTCTGTTCAAGTTTCTCACTTGGAAATAGTTATGATTGTCATCCTTGGCCAGGTTTAAATTGACATTTTTATCACAACATTCCTGGCATAGTACTGCAAGTTACTTGCTTGTGAGTAGTTATCAACTGCAAAAATTTAAAAGGCAGTTGGTTGATGAAAATTATATGCCAAGAGCTATACAAGACAACAAATAACAAAAAGCAGCCAAACACAACAAGGATTTCCTTTAAAAAAATTCGAAAACCTTTACAGAGATAGAAAAATGATACATGCAAAAGTCATAAATTCCACATCTTCATTTAATATTTGATAATCAAAAAGCTAATAATTAAAACTAGGAGGGTTAGGTCAGTCAAGTTTTACAGCTGAGCACACTCCCTGAGCATGCCCAAATCAACACTTTTGAGATTAATTTATAAGCTCTTCAAATTCTGAATCTCCAAGGTTTATGCTGTCTGTGCATTGTTTGCATAATGCAGTTTTGTACTACTAAAGCACTATAAAGGGATTATTTTCATATTCAGCATATTAAAGATACAGCACAATCCATAGATATCATACTGTGCTTATGCCTGAGATAGCAGGTACACTGTCTCGCCTTCTGATTATGTACGAAGCAAATGTAGAAACATAGATGTTTTGGGAGAGAGTGTATCCTTAGTGAAATTAATTCCCCAATGGTTTTATTAAAGTCTGCAAATTGCATTATTTTCCCATCATATTTGAAATATTGCACTTCCTTAATGCTTGCTCTAACCCATGGCATGCCATCTTCCCTGGGGTGTCTAGACATGGTGTCTTAGATTTATGTGTATGATCTCAGTGTGTTACAACATCACTCCTGACTAATGCATTATTACAATACTTACATATATTCCCAAGTGTCACTGTTTTGATTAAAAAATCACCAATCTGCATATGCACACCATCTGTGCTTCAGAGAAGCAAAACGTGCAGGATAACATTTGCCTTACTCAAAAGGAAATTCAGATACTATGAAAGAAACAAACAGGAACCTTTTTTTATGTTATGTTTTGTAAAATAACAAAGAAAATTACTACTGTTTCTGTAAAACAACAGTCCATGCCTCTGACACTTGAAAACATAAGCCTTTTCTTCTCTACGCAGCAAGGAGATTTACCTTTAGTAACAACACGCAAACAATCTGCCCTCTTAGAGATAGCAAATAACATGGGAAGGAAATGTACTGCTGCAATGAATTTTAAAAATCTCAGCTCAGAAGAGGGGAGTTTTCAGCAGAAGGGAATGCAGTCAGCAGCGAGTCCTTTCTCAGCTGAAAGCTGCAAGAGTGGTTGTAAAAGATGAATGAGGCCCTTGCTTGCTGGGGTGAAATGCTTTTAAAGGACAAGAATCTGCTTATCTTTGATTGATTGCTCAGTCTGATACTTTCCTTTATAAAGTTTATTGACTACAAGCCCATAAATCAAAGAAAAACAAATCACAGGTTCAATTTGGGGGGCATTGACATCCTGCCATCTTGCAGCAATAGCTTAGAAGCCACAGGGCAGGAAGGAGAAGGGATATGGGGGATTCATGAAGACAAAAGTATCAATTGCAGATGAACTGTTATTTAAAATGTTTGTAAACAATTATTCATTTGTGCCTTATCACATTTTTAAGTCAAAGGAAAAATGATGACAACCAAGCTACCCAGGTTATTGTTTTGAAGTCCTTAAAGGCAGAATTTACAGTTAATAGACATCATTCTCACTGTGCTGCTGCGTGTCTCTCTGGTTCTGTGAGATTACAGTCACATACCCACACAGCCCTCATTCGCTGTAAGAATGTTACATTTACAATTTAAACTATCAAAGCCAGAATCAGATTCCTTTGTGGGGGGGAGGATTGAGGGCTTGGAAAGCTCAAAATCCGTGTGCTGCAACACCCCATACAGTTGCACGTAAGGAAAGCACTAGCCATAGATCTTTTTCATATGGGGCATGTGGGATAATATGACAGCATGATAATACAGATTAATTTGTGCCGTTGACCTTGACACTCTATTCTATTGTGTATTCTTTTAAAGTCAGCACTCGGGTCACTAGAACATCTGGTGTTTAACAAAAAAATCCCATTCTGAAGTGCTAAATGTGTTGAAACAAATGGTACTGTACTATCATTATACAGTGCAACCTCTCTGCTAGGGGTCTAATTTCAAGGCTACCCTGGCTGACCTACATTATTATTAGGGGTTTTGTAATTCACATCTTGCCACAGTACACAAAATACCTAATTACCAAAAGTAGCCTTTTAAAAGCTGGGCTGTGCTCCTTGTAACTGGGTCTGACTGCTGCTTTCTTGCCATTTTATCCTTGGAGACATCTGGAAAGGGCTAAGCCTGCACGGTGCTGAACATCCTGGCCTCAACCCAGCAGAGCACTTCAGCATGCACATGTATGCATATCCACAGCCCCTATATCTCAGCAAGACAGGCTTTTAGGTCATGCACGTGCTAGATTACCTTGCTGAACGCATGCACTGGGTGCATCACATCGTTTGGAAGCTGCACAGTGCTCAGCATTGTGCCTGCCCCACCTTACAACCCCACTACATTCAGCTTGTGCTCATCTGTCCTAGTGCTCACATCTGGGAAAAGCTGATGCAGCCTTTTACAAGGAGGTTGAAGATCTGAGAGATGACTGGTAGCTAAGAGCAGCAGCTTTGTTTCACAGGAGTATTTACATGGTGTTTAACATGAAAAAAAAAAGCAAAGGGTGATGACTCTGCCCAGCCTCACCATCCCTCTGACACCTCTGCCATCCCCACGCCTCTCCACCACCACTCTGCCAGCCCCGCTTCCTGCAGAGATTCTCCACGTAAGCAAACATAGAGGTTATTTTTGTAGGATCCCTGGGAATCCCAGGAAGCTTCCATGGGAATGATTAAGTGTTTGCAGGGGTCTGATGACCTTTACCTGACCTGAAGCAGATTGCAACATCAATTAGCATTTCAGCTTTCCCTATTAGTAAGGATACACACAACCCAGGCTGGGCTCTTCCAACTGTGCTGTGTTTGTGCTGTGTCTGAGTCATGGTGGGCTGGTTCTCCCCCGCTTCACAAATCTGCAAATTTATGTCCCAGCAAAACAAGTATAAAATGCTACTACTCTACTTTTTCACCTAATTTTCCCTCGCTCTGCAAGCATGGGCAGAAAGGAAACACACTAGTAGCTGAGTACTATGCATTAGACAACGCCAACATTTTTTTAATAAGGTGAAAAAAATCCTCACTATCAAAAGCATGGAAAATTGCTATAGGCATTTATGAACTAAAACATGTCTCAATGCCTGACAAAGGACCAATACCTTCAGCTGTGGAGAAAAAGGAATGCAGCAAAGGCGAGCACGCAGGCATATTTATAAAGAGCAAGGGAGGCACGTGCTGAGCCAAGCAAAGATGGGGCAACAGGAAGAGGCTCAAGGTCATTCAGCACAGGAAAGTAACAGCCCAGAAAATGCCTTTGACTCACAGCAGGGCTGGAGAAGGAGGAGAAGGTATCTGTTATGCTGTGGCTTGAGCCAAGGTGAAGTAATTTCCTGTTGTTTTAAATGAGATTTCTGCCATGAGGTCCCAGCTGATCTCCATGACAAGTTTATATATGGTTACTGAAAAAAAGAAAAAAGTAAAAAAACCCCAAACATGACACCACTGAATGAGAAGACAGCATTAAGCAGTTGCAAAAGATCTAATCTCGTTAACTCCTGAGATTTCAGCCTGTAGCTGGCAGCTACAGGAGAACTGAGTACAATGAAACATCTTTTAAACATTATTTTTTCAGGCCATCTTCCTGATCTTTTATACTTGTTTGTTCTGCAGCTTCTTAGAAGTTACAACTGCTGAAGGAAGTAGAGAAAATCCAGAAAAAAAAAAAAAACAAACCTGCTCTCCTATGCAGCTTCACGCCGCTGGGTCAGTGATTAACAAAGACAAGGTCCTGCTGCAGGGAAGCTAAATGGAGTTCATTATGGACATGAAAGTTAGAGGGGCCAAAAAGGTGAGACCATAGGAAAGAGGATGAAATAAGAGCCTAACAAGTGTGGATTTTACTTCCTCGGTGCAATAAGGACAGCTTTTAACTACCAACTATTCTAAAAGAAAATCTACCTGCACAATAGTTTCATTCAGATAGGTATTGTCCTGTATACTACAATGATATTGTTTTGCATATACATAGGAAAATTAAAATTAAAATTTATTACTTAAAAAATTGTGGCTTGTTCTGCAAAGAGAAACCTTTGATTTGCAGACAGAAAATTTGGGTTTGCCCATTTTCCTGGAAAAAAGTAGGAAAACATAAGCATTTAAGTGGAGTAGAATGATGTCATTAAACCTGGACAGGGACACCTACCTCAAACCCCCACAAATCACAGAGTTTGTCACCCATGCTCATTGGCTGAATGTTTTGAAAATGTCAATGCTCCCTGGGAGTGCTTCCTGGCAGCAGCAAACTGTCTGGAGTAGGAAACTACAGCGAGTTTGCTCCTGTGACAGTGACAGAGTCTGGAGCCACAGCCAGCAGACACTGGGTTATGAGCAGATTTTCTTGGCCCTGAAGTCTGCAAGTGATAACCTGTGTCTCACTCACAGATAATTTCTGGCCACACACTGCAGTACTGGGTACCTGGGCAGCACTAAAAGGATCAGCTCTCACTGGGTGTCATATTTTCTCCCCAGAACTGGCAGCGAGTAATCTTTCCTTCAGTACTTCTGGTTTAGGACACTTCCACTTTGATTTTACACTGGCACTAACCCCATTAGAGAAGCTGAAGGTTTCTGCTACACCTGCCAATGTCCTGTATGACCAAAGAGTCCAGAGGGCTTTATCACAACCCTCCCACAGAGATGTCTGTGGGAGTCAAGTGGTGACATGAGGCATTGGCTACTACAGAAGTTGCTCAGAAGTGGGGCTCACCTGCAAAAGGCACATGTGATGGTAAGGCTAGAAAATGAAGTACATCTCAAAATAAATTATCTGATTAATCTCACAAAATCAGGCCAAGAGGTACTACGAAAAGTAACTAACCAAAATCTCAATGAACCTTCAGCTCACAATAGATCAAAGGCTCTTAAAGGCAAATGTAGGCAAATACCTTGAACAGAACATAAATCCAGTGACTTCAATGTGTAACTAAGAGTTTCAGGGAAACCAGAGGTTGAAACGTGATCTGAGGTTCTTGGTTCCAGGATTGTCTGACACCTAGAACACTGCTGCAAAGAAAAGAAAAGTGAATGAACATCTCATGAATAGTAATGTATTACTTGGTCCCTGTAAGTAACCATGTCAAGGATGTCTGTAGAGATTAGCGCTACCAAAAATTTCACCTGTAGACCAACATACTCTTTATTTCTTTGTCATTCAAGTTTTAGTGTGATAAAAATTACTTTTTTGAATTATTAATCATAATTCCACTTCTGTGGGGAGTGGACTTCAGACCTTTTATGAGATATTTAGGAGATGATCTGTTGTCTCAGAAGCCCTTAGAACAGGCAGGAAAAGTCAGAAGTAAGAGTAAATTAATGTGGCATTAACTTGCTTCCAACAGCTTGTTAATGGAAATGAATTCAGTAAGCATCACATCCAAGGAGGGGGAAATTGTCCCCATTTGTGCTGTTGTGCAAAACAAACCTCAAAATAAAGCAAGAGTATGGACACAAAGAGCTACTTACCATGAACCTCCCTAAACAACTGCAGTCTCAACAGAGAAGGCAGGGATGAAATAATGCACATCTAAGTAAACCAGGCAAGAAAAAAAATGGAGCCAGTGGGAAAAAATGTAAACTTTTAGTAATCATTAAGAATTTTGGTTAAACTTCTTAGGACTTCAGAGCCACATTGAGGCTGGTCCAACCCCAGTAGAGCTCTGTGATTTAAAATTCTTCAGTATTTGGGTGAAAATTTGTCTTGTAATAGCAAAAAAAAAAAAAAAAAACAAAAACAAATAAACAAAGCCCAAACAAACCCAAATAATACTGAAATAATAGCAAAATAAGTACCATACTGGCACATGGTGATAAGCATTTTAAGAATACTGCAAAACCATGTGAGATCTTGAAAATATCATACTTTTAACTTTGCTCCCCACTGTTACGTGCTCTCAGACCCGAAGAGAAATGAAGAACCTATTTTGTTATTTTACTCAGATAATAACAGTTATAAAAATAGATTAACTGTCAGTATCATGAATTAATATCACACAAGTACAGAGGCTCAAATAATAGGTTTAGGCCATTGCAAAGGAGCAAGAACACAAACTTGGGAAAGGATATCCATATCACTACTGCAGAAAAATGCTTACCTAAAATTAAATTCATATTTAATAGTTCTGTGTGCTTTTAAAATCTGTATTTTGTTTTGTTCTGTGTGGAGACAGTTTTTGATATTAAACCATTACACACTAGCTACAAAAGCTGATGCTCAAGATAAAAATCTACAGCTTTTAGTTCCTGCTTTCAAGATTTTTTTTCTTTCTCCTCCTTTTTTTTTTTTTTTAAAAGAACCTCTGAAAGTCTAAATGATAACATGTTTCAAGTAGCTGCTCCTTCCTGGAGTTGAACAAAATTGAAAAGATCAAAGTTAGTGCAATCTTGTTCAAAGGTGAAGAGGTGAAATCTTATGCGTGCTGGAGGATCAGAGCAAAGAGAAATGTACAATGCTTAGTGTGTGACACCTGAAGCCCACTTTCATCAAGGTACCTCATTTTCATCTGAATTCAGATTGTATCTCATTTAATGGTAAAATAAGGATCAGCATAGGATAATCTTGGTCACAAAGAAGAGAGTCCCTTGCTCAACACTGAAAAGTAAACATCAGTAAGGTGAAAATGGTCAATTTTTTTCTCGAATTCCTAAGTTCACCGCATTAAATTCTATATTCCTTAAGTAACATCTATATAATTGAGTAAGATGAAGACATTACACCCACGATGTTTCAAGAATCGTAACACTGTTGATAGTTGAGCTTCTTGAAAAAACACTGTGTTTTGAAGAGGACTGCAGAGAGGGACATCTAAAAAGGGTATGGTTTTTTCCATAAATCTTCATGTGACTGATGTGCCCTGACATAACGTATCACAATGAAATACAGCTGCCAAAAAAGAACTTCAAATTAAGCCCTTTTCTAGAGAAAGAAAAAAAAAGGTGATAAGAAAATAGGTACCTTTTCAGCAAAAGCTTTTAAAGCTTTAAAAGCACAGCAAGTAAAAAAGTTCTCTCAATTTTGTCTAAGTAACCAGAAGCTAAATGGGGGGAAAAGGGTATGCAAAATAATTCTCCAGCCTCTGTGAGAACTGGAGACATTCTCAACACAAGACACTGTTACAGAGGAAGAAAAGAGGATTTTAATGTCCTTGTCCTACCTTGTCATGTTCAAACATGTGGAAGATCCACTTTCAAATTACTGGGAAATGGGCTACATTATGCTAATAATGCTACTCTAAGAATATTTTCATAGCATAAACAAGGACTTTGACATGGCAAAGTGGCCATATTCAGAAGCTGAACTGAGTCACATTTCAATTGTTTCTTTTTGACTATGTAGAGTTTCTTTTGCATATGTCCCTGCACTGCTACTAAATTCCCAAAAGCAATTTGCTGCCCAAAAGCAGTAAGTGTTATGTACATATTGTCTTTTGCAGGTCAAACCTTGACCTGAAAATCAGGCTTTCACAAGAGTACTATAAAAGTCTTTCATATGAAGACCTGATAGGAGCCATCCCACAGAGCCAAAAGCCCCTGTGTCAAGGATTCACCCAGCACACTCAGATCCAAATTCCCACTTCTGTTCTCTTTCAACCTCAACCCTCACAGAAAATCTGCTGAAAAAAGTGTTGTGTTCCAGTGGTAGCTCCAGAAAATGAATTGCTAGAAGTAGAGCATGTGCAGGTGCTGAGGTTTGCAGACTGAGCATGAACTGGGGTTCAGGGACACAACAGAGACAAAGGTGACAAGATGCACAAAGGAAATTTAAGAAAACTCATGCAGGCTACCTCCAGCACAATAAACATGTGATTAGACTGGATGCAGCTGAACCTGTCACCAAACTACTGCCTTATACTAGGTTGGGAAGGATGCCATTCAAACTTCAGTACCTCCCAGATTAGAGCATGTCTAATGGTTCTCCTCTTGGCTGCATAAACATCCACCTCCATCTATCACAAAGTATGATCTAGAACACACATAAGCAGGTCCCAAAGGCTTCACACAACATTGTGGTTCACATGTGTTACCACAGGGCTAAGAGTAGAGAAATAAAGCTTTCATTGTTCCTTTTCTGTGTTTCAGGCCACCATTTCTTATTTTACGTTTGGGGTGCAGAAAGAATTAATCTATTGTCCTGCACCCATTGTCAGACTCCTGCAACTAATCTGAGGAGAAAACTGTGAAAGTGTTGCCCATAGAATAAATCTCTTGATGTCAGGGAACCTCTGCATGTTTCACAAGCATAAAATATATATCACATGCAGCATGCAGTGGCTGACTTGCAAACAGAGATGTACCAGCTGTGCGTCTTTATGCTTGAATTTGGTCTTGCATTTTGGTAGTATGTAGACAGCTCTATTTGCTGCTTTGAAAGGGTTGAGCTGCTGGGATTTCAGACTTCTTCTGAAGTGCTCCACTGAACAGACTTCAGGTATTTCTTTAACCAGCCACTTCCCCAGCGTTCAGGTGCTTCCAGCACATGTCCAAAGCTCCCCTACACACCAGTGCTTTCCACAGGTCATGAAGAACGTGTTCCAGGCACAAGGATGGGTTTTAGTCGCCGAGCACCGTGCTGGCAGTGCCGTGTTCTGAGACATTCCTTCCTGCCTCTCCTTCCTGCCCAGCTGTGCCCTTCCTCTGCCCAGCAGCAAACACGAGGCCAGGCACCACACCGCTGCTCGCCACGGTCTCACAAGGTGGGGCAATAGATCAGAGGTATCGCACTGTTATTGTTCCTGTCTGTATTTGTATTTGTTATAGACTATAAACCCTGATGATCCCATGAAGGGTTGTGACCATGAATCCCAATTGGCTGAGCAGTGCTATTTCATGGAGGGACGAGTCCGGCAGTAATGAATTCAGTCAACATAATGATTTCGGTTTCACTGCACTGCTCTGCTTCCTGGGAATCTGCACAAGATGAGTGACTGTGTCACAATCATAAATTCAGACACACAATGCTGAAACTTCTTATAGAGCTTTAAGTCCCTGTGAAATGTCAGACTAATAAATATGATGATAGTATTTGCTATTTGGCAAAAATATTAATTAACCCGGAAAAGTTAATAAAAATATATTCCCCAAACTTATGCAGCAGAAAAAATATTTTTTCTTATTCGTGGTTATATGAATGCAAAATGCCATGGGTTCTTCATCTTTAATACCTAAGGGATTTTTAAGCATATTGCTTCCATAAAACTTGGTTCATCAGTACAGTACACAGCCCAGATATGCATATTTAATTACTGTGAAAGTAATTTACTTGTACAGATGGTGGTATTAGAAGGTCTTACTTCCATTTAAATTACTTCTATTTGAAAAATAATGTTATTTTGCTATGAATCTTGAGTGAAGAATTCACTCTTATTACAGATGAATAATACTTGACAATTGTAATTAATCTGTGACTAATCTAATAGTGCCCAGATAAACATTTTCTTTCCAGTTTTACAAATCAAAGCATCCTCTTTCCAGAAGGTTGATCTAGCAGTATTTTATATCCAAAGCTATTTACTGGGTGGGGGAGGAAACCCTGTGCTCTTGGGGCACAGGAATAAAAAGCCACAGAAGCATTTGTTGAACACCCCTGAGACTTCCCAAGGCAAAGAGATGTTACAAAATTGTTTGCATCTTTCTGTAAGATTAAGCAGGGATTAAAGTAAAAGGGTGCACTTGAGGAAAATACCTACCAGGCATGAGATTTCAGGAAAACAGTGACTCAACATGCATGTGCAGAGTTTGGGAGAAGCTTTAATGGGCAAGGATGCCAAATGGTCTGGGCAGTGAGCTGTCCCAGCAGCGCAGGCAGCAGGGCCATGGGGCTTGCCATCCCCCACCCACACCACCCAAATAACAGCAATTCCCAGGAGCAAACATGCAGCAGAGGCAGGGAAAGCCAGCAGCACATTGCATTAACTCTTACATGCTTCCTGGGAAAACGTGTCTGCTTCCTCAAGTGAGATTGTTTTCTTGTACAGCACTGTAAAAGGTCTACATGTGTTTGTTGCTTTCTTCAGTGAACCCCTATCTTTATTCAAGCAGTGGCTCTCTCAAAGGGGGCTGATGTGGTTGCTATGGTAAGCATTCATGTTTTATTGAAGGCTAAATGGCCAGAACCCACATAAAGGGCTCCCAAGTGGCCCTAAAATGTGCTCTGCCTTCCCTTTCTGCCACCTCTCTCTTCAGGACAAAACAATTTTTTGACAGCTGATCTGATTTTGAGGGCCTACCCAGAATAGGGTGCTTTGTCCAGTCTATATATGTGACTTCAGCATTGTGGTCTGGATATAATGCAGCAAACCCTGTGAACGTGCTTCAGAGAGATGGAAAGTACCTGGATTTCCCAGAGAGTTTTGGGGGACCTAGAGATGATGGGTGAGCTGAGCCACTGTAAGACTGACAGAACCATGTTTTAGTCACTTTAAAATTAGGAGAGGGGAAGAGGGGGAGGAAGAAGGGGAAATATCATACTGGCTTGACCAGCAATGCTGTACAGCCCAAGATGGATTGCACAGCCTGGAGTGCAGAGGTTTCACCCACTCAGGAGGTTTCAACCTGGGTGCCAGAGGAGAGAAAAGGAACAGGACACATCACTCCATGAATAAATCTGTTCCTGCTATAGCAAAGGAGCTGTGGTGCTCTGTGTCTGGCATTCAACTTGCAGACTACTTTTCTTTTTAATTATCCTAATTAGGAAAAAACTTTACCTCCTTTGGTTTTCATACATTTACACTTACACAGAATTTTCAATTGCGTTTTTTTCCCAGGAAATCTAAGCACATTCACTTTCATTGAGTTAAAAAGCATCAAGGTCACATCTTTCCAGTTTTGAATTTTTGGTTTTTCAAACTCTCTGTGGTTGCTGCATCTCCAAGCAGGTCCCTTGTGTTCACATTTTCCTACCCACTGCTTCAGACTCCAGCTGCCAGAGCTGCACCCGCAGCCTTGCACCCTTGCACTCCTCTGCCAGAAACACTTGGAGCAGGGAAGTGCTCCTGGGCTCCTCATCCCCAACCCTTCAGCAATGCTTTCCTCCAAGGGATTCCTCACCAAGTGTTCTCTCTTCAAGGGAATGGGATCCCTACTTGTCCTCACCCCTTCCTAGTCAGGGTGACCCCACAGGCTCCCCACCATGACTGCCATCCCACTGCTGCAGCCACGCTGGCTGCAGCCCTCCAAAGAGCCATGGCAGCCACGTGCCAAAGCCAGAGGCTCAGCAATGCATCAGAGTGTGCCTGGTTAGCAGGTGGTGGTGAACTCGTTGGGGAGGGCAAGGATAGCCCATGTCCACAGCTGGAGGGGGCAGGTGGGAAGGCAGATGTTCCAAGTAATAGTCCTACAGAAGTACAGGAATAAGAGAAGGTGAGTCAGGAATTTGGAAAAGAGGGGGAGTAAATAGATGCAAACTGTAGGATGGCTGTGACTGAGCTGATCTCAATTACAGTATTTCTCAGTTTAAGTATGCCATTTTAAAGCATGGAAATTCAAGGCTCCAGTTTGTATTTTATGACACAGAGCCAAAAGCCCAAAACAGAAAAAGCATCTTAACAGTTCTGTCCCTTATTTTCATACAAATTCACACACTTGTAGTCATACGCATATAAAGTCAGCCTTAAACACAAGATCCATGGTAAGTTTCTCAACAAAATAATCCTTTAGACACTGATAAATCAAGCAACAATGACACCGGGATATCATAGCATCACTAAAAATGTCACCACAGTTAACAAGCCTGCTTGCTTCAACAAAAAATATTGGTGAATAATCATCCTTCAGTTAGCAACGCTAAAAAAAAACATGCCTGGTGTTCCTTGCCTAAAAATGATGGGAGTGGAAACATTGTTTTCTTGCCAGGTTATTTTCATTTCAGGAAGAGAAATAACCAGGGGAAACATGGAGAGGAGAATAAATAACAAGAAGCAGTATGAGGGGAAGAAATCCTTCATAATTATGCTGTTGCCTGTGCCTTTCTCACTCTCAGATTCCTCTCCTGTACCACACTGTGCCAAACCACTCACACGCCAGGCACCTACCAGATGAATCAACACAGTGGCACACGGATTTGAGCACACATCAGAGGCACAGAGGAGGTGTCTGATATTGAATTTATGAACAAATCGGAGACAAGAGCTTGGTAGGGGGGTTTTTTGGAGGAGGAGGAGTAAAGAAAATAAGATTGTATGCCAGCTTGGGAGGAAAAACATCCCATTATCTTTTTACAATTCATATTAACCACAGACCCTGTTCATCTTCATCCTCTAAGTAGTAAATTAAAACAGCACACAAGCAATCTGTAGATTTGTTCCTTTACCCATCACTTGGAAAATACAGTATGAAAGACTGCCTGCACTAATCCAGGCTCCTGCATCTGTCCTGATGCTGTACACTGGGCCAGAGGGACTGAGCTGGGGCACTGCGCTGCCTGCAGCGCACAGACGGAGCCCCAGGTGCCACCAGGCAAGCACAGCCAGGCACCATCATCCCAGCCAAGCACAGAACTCCTCCCTAATACGGAAAAAACCTCCATTTTGGGCAATCTCACTGTAGTAATTTCTCATTTTACTTTGCAAAGCAAAACCAAGCGATTATGTCCACAAGCCGCCAGGTGTGACTACAAGCCACAACCTCCCAGTTGCCTGGCAACTTCCCTGAAACCAACCCACAGAGACTTTACTTTTGTTCAAAACCATTGCTGATGAATACAAAACCTTTTTCCAAACTAGGCTGATGGAACCAGCTCTTAAGATGAGTTTTCTGACCAATAAACATCTGCTCAACAGGAGGCGACAGAAAAAGGACATCCAAAGAGCCTGATATCACAAGCTAGCAAAAAGAGAGAGCTCAAAGGCTCAAGTTCTAGGCCCAAAACCAGAATTCACCTACTGCATGTTCAGCCTCTTCTCACAAAAGTCATCAGCACAATTGTGTTCTACTGGTGAAAAGAGGATGCCAGGCCAAAAGCTTGATTGTGTCCCTTACCTTTTAAAGAGCAGAAGTAATCCCTGCTCACAGGCAGGGCCTTGCACCCAGCTTGCTCCTGTCTGCAAAGTCTCCCCTGTAAACACTTTTTATTTTTACTTCTCTAAAATAGAAAAACCAGATGTGGCAACCATTAATCAAACAAGTAATAAACGTAATGTCAGCCAAGGGAGAAGACAGAACTGAGGAGAGGCAGAAAAGATACTCTAGCACATCTCCAGTGGAATAAATGAGACTTTTCTGCAACTGAACTGTAGCTCATGCAAGATGCTCACAAAGAATGACAATTGTCATGTTTCAAATATTCCACTGGTAAAAGAGTTTGGTCAATAGGTCACATAAAATATTAACATTTGCACATGTGCTTTCATGTGTATCAGTGACAGAAGTTTTTCTGCTAAGATGGGTGTGTGTGAGAGCTCCAGAGGTGGAATGAACACCTGCAGCCTGCCCTTTGTGGCTCTTGTTTCCCAGCCTACACCCCTGCAGCAACTGAGAGCTTGAAACAAAACCAGAGCCTCCTGCTAGGGTAAGGAGCATCTGAAATGCAAACACTTTCCTATGCCAGACTGTGAAGAACATGACTAACAAACACTTCCCTTACACAAGAAAACTTCCCAGTGCCCCAAATACATATTTTCCCAAGTATAAGCTGGCATTAGACTTCAGAGGTTGGCTGTGTGGTTTTAGGGGATTTAAGGCCTGGGTGGACTTAAACATGGACAATGAAACAAAACTGACTGACTTCTCACATCAGACCACCAGTAGAGTGGGGCACATCCTTTAGAAAGACACAAAGTTTTGTAAGTATTCCACCAGTCTCAAAAGGAACCCTTTCCAGTGCCTAACTACCTTCACTCTCAAACATGTGTGATGAACACAAGTTGTAATTTTCCCAGTTTTAATCTTAATTATTTGGGGGGTTTATACATGTTTTTCCTTCATCCTCAGCCATGTTATGAGTCTTCAGGTAGTGAGTATATTCACTATATCTTGCATAACTGTGCATCCAGTTCCTTACTGTTACTTGATCATACATTTTACTATAGATTCAAGTATGTTACATCTAGCCTTCTCAGAGGAAAAAAATGCCCTTTTTTTTTGGAGGGGGGAGTGGGCTCAATTAAAAAAACTTACTCAAACTCCAATACTGTCAGTGATATGAAAATGAATCGTTCGATAAAAGATTTTTCTCCCCCTGGTGTTCCTCGAATGAGTAGAAGTGCTTACAGCAGGAGAAGGATGCAAATTTCAGGAGGAGTAAATGGCTGCGTGGTTCAGGGAATGGATGTGTGTGGGTAAAAGTGCAGGGGGGAGGCACCTGGGAAGTGCATTTCCCTTGTCTGTGTAAATATGGACTTCTTGAATGCCACAGAATTATGGGCAAACTGTACAAGCCCTAAACAAACTTTGAAAGCTTAAAATGCAGTAAATTATGGGGTTTACAAAAACTGAAAATAATCAGTAATGGTAACTAAGATTGATTTTATATTTGAATTGAGTGCTCTACCCCCAAAACAAGTTTGCACTAAAACAAATCACCTGATGTTTATTAGATTATTTATCGCACCTTTATCTATATTACAGCTGCCCGTATAAAAAATGAGCTATTATTTTTAAGTCTTATAAATATATAAATTAAATCATGAATTGCACATAGGTCTGTATGCAGCATGTCTCTGTGACACTCACCATTTTTCTTGTACAAAATTTCTGTAAAATACCTAGCCTGAGAGTGCTTTTGCTGGCTGAAAAGTAATCACTTGCAGAAAGCTCAAACCTCTGTCAACTGTATGAAATGAGAAGGCAGAAGGCCATGCCCCTCAGTATTTTGATTACATGGATCAGGAAAACAAATTTCAAGAATTAACGGTGCAAATTTTTAAATATGCCAGAGCATGGTAATTCTAAGCACTGCTACAAGTTACAGCACAGGAAAGGTGTTGCTTTCAGATTTGGAAATGCCAGTCTAACCTCTTTGTCAACGTGTTTGCAGTTTTGCAACATCCATTTCTAAGTGAATTACCTTATGAAGGAAACCAAAAGGCAGAAAACTAAAGAAATAGGGGTCAAATTCCTTCTGTGAGATCTACCTTGTAAAATTATCCAGAATGTAATAATACCATGTTATTGACTTAAGCACAGTTCCCTGTGACATGCTGCAGCTGACCTGTAATTTTTATCCTACATGTTGCCAGCACTATTAAAATGACACTTGTGAATGTAAATTAAGCTCACAAAGGGGACAGATTGTATGATTCTGGTTTCTCTCAGATGCCTGTAGGCTATCACAGGTTCCATATGTGAAGTAATTATGTTCACTGAAGGAAAGAATAAATGCTGTCAAATTGTGTACTGAGAGAGAAAGCAGCTATTATATTGCAGTAGTCACTGGAGCATTGCCTTAGAAAGTGAAAAGATGTATAAGAAAATAATAAAAAAGAAAAACTGGAGCAAAGCTATATTAAATATAACCTTTAAATGAGTATCTGCTTTTGAATACATATTACACAAAGCTAATATTTCACAAATAAAAGCATTTTACCATTTTAATCATATTTTCTTTCTCACATCTTGGGGGCACAGGGCACAAGATTTATTGGAGGGGTAAAGGACAGGTGGAGCATCTTTCAGCTTTCTATGTTCCCTCAGGTAGAAGAGCCTTCCAAGGCCCCAGGGATGCTGTTCCCACCTCCTTCCCCACCATCAACCTCCTCCTGTGGGGGCTGTGCAGTGGCCAGCCTTCCTCCCCAGCAGGCAGAGATGTCCCAGCCCCAGCCCTGCCTTCCCAACCTATCCATGGCCAGCTCCAAACCTCCACCTTCTGCAGGCCCCGAGCGAGGGCACCAAGGCTGGGCAGGGGCACTTCTGAAGACACCCTGCCCTGCAGCACCAAACCTGGGCTGCACAGGCTGCAGCAGCCTTGGAGACTGCAGGGCTTCACTCATGGAAGCCAACATAGCTGCTGAAAGGAAAGGCAGCATTTCCATCACCTCCACAGCTGCACTGTGGTCCTGCTCTCCTGTGCCTGGGGGAAGTGAGCCTATATTTAAACCAGTGAGGTCATCAGTGAACCAGCACAAGAAGGGAGAGGATACTAATCTGGGAAAAAAAAAAAAACACTTCTAAAGCCTTTCACTTAGAGGGAGCCAAGGACACCAGAAGCAGGGAAAACTAAGTGCTTGTGTGGGCTTGGATTTTCACCCAGGAATGGAACAAGGGAAGAAAGGAAGTTAGGATGCTCTGGAAACAGCCCTGAAAAACACAAGCAGGAGGGCACATTTTCTTACAAAAGTATAACTATGGATGTAGAGCTCACGAAGGAGCCCAGAACACCGAAAAACAGAAGGCTGAATGGTTCCATGTGTTTTTAGTGTTTTACTAGAGTAAGCTTGGCACTCTGGAGCTTCCCACAGCAATGGAAAGGGGATATTTCTGCAGTGTCCCACTAGTAATAGTTCTGGATCTCTGCAGCCTCAAGCTTAACTGGTTGCAAAAAGTAACCAAGGGCAAAAAACTTCCGGACACAGCTGCCCTCCACCCTGTCCAGCCACATGTGCTTTTGTCACCTGCATGCCTGCTGCTAACCTGCAGCATGTGCTCAGGCCAGGAGAGGAGGAGAGCTGGCTGGAGATGGCACAGGTATTAGCTACTCAAGCTCTGAACCTCTTGTGTGGCCCAGATGGCAGCCTGTCTGTGGCTGAGCTTGTCTGTGCTCCTCTGGCACTCAAAAGCTGGTATGGCCACATCAAACCTTTCAGACTGGTCAGATGTGAGAGCAGCTCTCGGGGAAGCTAGGCACCTGCCAGAGCAGAGGAGATGCCTGGGAGCTCTCAAGTCTCCTTCCCTCTCCCAAAGCCATGGTCAGCTCCTGGACAGAACAGTATGGAAACAGCCACACTGGGTCTCCTTTTCCAAGCAGGTGATTTTCCTGATTGTTACCATCGGGTAATTTTGGTAATCCTTGTATCCAAGGACCTGTCCTGATTCTGGACAAACATTTTACTGGCAAAGTGGTGTTCTGCCTTGACCAACAGCTCTCCCTGGAGTCCATGGTCATGGGTGCACTACCCATCAAATCCTCATGTTCACTGAGCAGTAACAGGACATTAGGTAACAGCACAGGTATGTCTCATCAAAGCCACAGCCTGCAGCAAACCATTCTGTTTGCACAAAAATCACATTTCTGCTTTTGACAAAATACAAATTGTGGCCCTTTTGTTTTGAGGTTTCTTCAGATAAAAAATCTGACACTCAGCTTTTGCAGTCTGTCCATGGAAGCCACTTTACAAACTGCATATTGCAGTTAGTAGAGTTGTACAGCACAGAGAAGCACTCACTGCACTGAACATTGTGCAACTGCTCTTCACTGTTTCTGGGCACACTGGATATATCTGCACCACCAAAAGAAAGGGCTGCCAGGCACTGCCACCATCAGACACAGCACAGTTCATACGTCTTTACCTAAACTCTCTCTGTATGTTAAAATATGAGGTTCACATCTGAACTGCCCATCAGGAACAGGGCCTGGCACATCCAGTCCCTGCTCATGCTGTGTGTGCCCAGGAGCAGGGTAACAGCCTGCCCCAGCCCCACTCTACACCCACCTTGACTGAAAGGGCTGCTAAATCAATTGGGTCTCCCTACACCCAGCACTATGGAGAAAGAAAACACGATCCCACCTCCTTAGTTTGGTCATTGCTTTCCCACTTTTGTTTCACTTGCTGACCAGCTACCTCACTCCTGCCAACACCCTCCCCTGCAGCACCAAACCCTGGCAGCAACTTCCACTCAGGGACTCTCAGCAAAACCAGCTACCTGCCTCTGTTCAAGGCCGCCTTGGTAACAAACGGGCTGCGAGCACTGCCCAGAGAAGCACCCAGATACAGGCAGGAATGCAGAAAAAACCCCTCCGTGCCATGCAGCAGACCTCCCTCACAGCTCCCACCTGCGAGGAGTGGCTGAGAGACAGGAGACCCGAGCAGAGCACAGCTCCCATGGGCACTGGCAGGGGGCTGTGAGAGGAAGCCCCCAGCCCTGCTGCTGGGACAGTCACCTCCTGGAATGCAGGGGCACAGAGCCCTGTGCCGTGCTGCCAGCCTGCAGCACAGCCCCCCGAGCCCCCAGCCCTGGGACACATGCACCCTGTGACAGAATCCCTGCCAGGAGAGTGTTCTGGGGAGGGGTTTCTGTGCATGCAGGAGCCGTGCATTGTGCAGAGCATTAATAGCAATTGGTCACGGCTGGGCGGGCAGTGCGATGGGCAGGCACGCAGCCCGCCCGCTTCCAATGAAACGCGGTAGCACTCACACAACACACTGCTGCAACTTCTTGCTGAATAAAAAACCCCTTTGAAATCAACTACCATTTTCTAAGCAGCTGAAAACTATTAAACAACTGTTTGCAGGGTAGCTCATGTCATACGTGGGAGGCTGAAATGTAATGTAGAAATGAGAGGGCTTTTTCTAGCTGGCAGCACTGACAGCAACTATAATGTATGACTCGTTCGGATGCAGCGTGGCAGAAGCAGATCATCCAGTGCTACTCACCAGAGAAATTGTTACATACAAAAAGAGAAGGCAGAATCAAGGATCTCAGGATCCTTGGCAGGAAGGAGGAGGGGGGAGGAAAAGAAGGAAAGATGTGGTTTGCTTTTGCAGTTTTAATAAGGATTTGTGGGGTAATGTTGTGTAAAGGTAATACAGCTGGATCTTTAATAATAATAACTAGAACCAGCTCTCCATGTTAACTGACCTTTAAATATTATTGTCCCTTTCAGTTTACCAAAAAGACATTTACTTCGTGAAAGATGTTATTCAACTCTGTATAAAGATCCAATAGGCTAAAATATGCTAAACTGACATTTAGAATTATCTCATAACACTTTTTTATGATAACTCCTATTCTTCACATGTGACTTGAATGTGAGGGTTTGGTTTGGTTTGTTTTTTTTCCCAAGTATTTTGAAACCATTTCAAATAATAGGCAGATATTGCCTGGACATTCAGGCTGTAATGATATTAGGACCTTTCTCAATCACTGAATAATTACTTCCTTATTATGCCCAAGGCAAGTTGAAATCACATGCCCTGCTCAAGATTTAAACCTACATCACACAGGCAGAGGAAGCATTCAGACTGACATTTTACATACCTAGCTGCATTTTCTATAATAATGAAAGCATCTATGGTATATTGCCCTGATAATCTGTGAAATCACAACAACTGGGAGCACCAGGAAAAAAAAAAAACAAAAATAACACACTTGATCAGGGAGGGAAAGGTAAAGGTATTGATTCTGCCTATGCTGCAACCATTTCCCAGGGCCCATTTCAGACACAGCTGTGCACAAACAGGCAGCTGCTCAGGGCAGCACCGTGTCTGGGTGTGCTGGAGCCCTGGCTGCTGCCCCAGGGGCTGTGTGTGCAGCCTTGTGCACTGACTCCCCAGTCGCTGCCCCAGACCCCCAGCAGACACAGCAGCTCTACACTCATCCCCTTCCAGCTCTTTGCAGAGCCATGCTCCCCACACTGCTGAGACAGTCCTGGCTTCCAGGTCCTCCCTCCCCCTGCCAAATACTCCAAGCCCACCTCCAAATGTATTTGGCATCATAAACCATGCCTGAGAAAACAAGAAACAAACATTTCTCATTCCTTCTTGCTCCTGTCACCCCTAAGACAGAGAAGTTCAAGTTCTGACACCCTTAAACTGGGCAGAAAGCAGGAGTCACCCAGCAACAACAAAGACATGAGCCATCCTTGAAATTTTTTTAATTCTGCATTTTCTTACCCCGAATTTTCCACCCCAGGGACCTTCCTGCTCCTGGCTACTGCATGTTATAGCTCAGCTACCTCAGCATCTGGTGGGAGATAGGTCCTCTTCCCTGGACATCCTTCAGCACCAAGTGGAGAGAAAATCAGCAGATTACCAATGTGCCAAGAATGTGGATAAGTAAAGACATTGTGAAGTAACACATGATAATAAACAGAATCCAGCAATACACTCTGGCATTCATGGTTATGGTATTTCATAATGAGAGGAAAAATTGGTCATTTATGTGACAAAAGGCTGCTAAATGACTAAAAGGAACACATACACAATCAGCAAAGAACTGAAATGGAAGCTAGGAAGAAAATCAATGTCTTATGAGAATTTTAGTATTTTGTGATTTCAGCTAAAGCAGCAAAGCTAGAAGGGACAAATTATGCCATAAGAGGAAGAAGACTAATTTAATAAATAAAATCTGTAATATTTTCTACAAACACGTTCTAGATACACAGATACAATGTTCATAGGATGTGTTTTGGTGAGCTCTTCCTTCATTCAAAGTATTTTTAACTTTTGTAATTAAAGGAGACAAACCTAATTTTTACTTTGATACTGCAGTTCACTTCAATTGAGCTAGCAGCAAAGCATATGCAAAATCTAAACAGAAGACTTCAATAAAATGCTTGAGATAATCATAACATATCTAGCTCATGTAGGGCTGCACTGTGGAAACATACATTATTTATCAGTTTTGTATCTTCCAATGAATTAAAAAAAGAGAGTACTATCTCTTTTCTTATTTCAACATTTGTTGAGTGAATTCTAAGTCAGATATTACACACTAAACAACAGCAACTAATTATCTTAGAAATCCACAGTGATAAGAAAACTGCACAGTAAATATGTTATATCCAGGCAACAGCAGAAGGTAAGTTTGTATTTCATTTGCTGTGGATTGCACAAGTTGGTAAATGTTTTCTGGCAGGTGTCCTTCAAATTCCAAAAATAATGCATTCATTTTATGGCATTATCTCACTTTCTATTATATTTGTTTATATCTTTGCAGTGAAACCATATTGTTATTAAGGTTATCATTATAATAGAAAATTGTATTAGCTTTTAAAAGTCTGTTCTATTTTATGTGTATATAAATAGGAACATTATGATCACGCATGATTCCCATTTGTCCTTGCTATACTCTTGACATTGCTGTAAATGGAAGCAGAGCACAAAGCCCTTACCAGGGCTTTAAATATTGCCCCTTTGATTGGCTGCACAGAAATCGGTTTTGCTTTTATCATGCAAAATCTGACCCTGATGGTTATGTACTCCAAAAGGCACAAACACTGAGTTCTCTTTACCTTTGACCACCAAGGTGGGTCTCTGTGCAAATCTGTATTTGTAAAGTGTGGCAACAGCAAAGCACCCAACATGTGCCAGAGGAATGATTGTGAGGATTTTGAAGTGTCTAAGAGCAGTGAGGTGACTAATCCCAGGGACACACTGGGGAAAAGGGAGGCATGCTGTCACCTCCAGCTGCAGGGATGTGTGACACCCGAGGCTCTCTGAGTGTGCAAGCTGTGCTACAATTTCTGAAAGTGCAATGCAGAAACCCTGTGGGCACTGATGTGCCTCTCCAGGAGCAGGAGCAGCCTGGATCCCCACCCTTAAAGACAGCCCAGCCTAGACTTCTACCTGTGCTCCAGAGCAGCAGGCCAGGCTGGAGATGGGTGTATGGACCAAGCTGGGGCTGGGCACGGGAGACCAGGTGTGGTGCTGTAAGAGGCACTACTGTGGGAGTATCTGCTCACCCAAAAGAGACTGGGGTGCCCTATATCCTGTCAGCAGAGTGCCATGTCCCCATGCCACATGTGTGCAACACTGTCATGCTCTGACCACACCCTGAAACAGAGATAAGGCATTTAGGCATAATAAAAGATCTTCAAAAATCCTAAGCAAGATGTTTCATTAATGAAAGTAATTAATGCTGCGACTGCTGAGAAATCAGACGAGTTCTGATGATTTCACATCACATGATGACCAGCTAAAGGCTGTGAATTTTGAGAGCAATCCTCTTTTTTTCCAAGATAAGATGAAATTTAATTTCAGTGTCTTGAAATGTTTTACAGAGTGCAGTTGTGTCTCCTCCTTGCTGACACAACACCCAGTAGTTCAGGGTACACTAGGGCATGTGATTACAGGGCAGATCCCAGTCAGATACACCATGTAATTAGGGCTGATGTATAGTGTGCTATGCTCTGAGAAAACCCAAACGAGTCTGGTCTAAAAAGTTCTCTGAATTGGGGTAATTACAATATTAATCACAATCCATTGAACTAAAGTGGAATTAAATACAAATTTTCTGTTTATATAGTAAATGCTGAATAACAATAAGTTAGCAACAGCATTTTGGTCTGGTTTAACTGCCTAACATCTGGAGAACATTATTACGGAGTCATCAGCCATTTGGCCAGTGCCCAATATGAAAGCAGTTTTACCCTTTTTTCTCTAAACATCAGCACTGCCTCACCAAAACACACACATTTCTCTTTTCTCGAAACGTTCTCTTTAAGTAGCTTCAAATATTTTAGAATTTAGATGGGATAAGCCACTTGTTTCTGTTTAGAAAGCAAATAAAATTTGGTCAAAATAAGAGAGCAATTTTAAACATCTAATTTAAGCAAAGATCATGCTGCTGATGAAAGTCTGTGGTAAAGGCAGTTGTTCCAGATATTTAAACAATATGATTACATGGCATTTCACAGGATGGAAGAGACAGATTACTAGAAAGTTGAAAACTGCGTGCCCTTGTTCCTATATAAATATGTACACATAACCTATCACTCATTACTACCAAATTTATATGAAGTATAATTTGGTCTTTATTACAGTTGCTGAGCCTGAAAAGAACCTCTTTACTTATGAAGAAACCTTTTTTTTCTACAGTAATGAAAAAACACAGTTGTCAGCATAATATCCTGACATTCAGGATGCCAGCCTGTCTATACCAGAGTCAGATGTGAAAATAAATAGATATTAAACTGTCAGTCAATGAAATTACAAAGTCAAGAGCAGCTCTAGCTGCGATCCTGTGCGTTCTGTTTGATGGACACAGGTGTTTAAGTGGTATGAAATCCAGCAGAGCCTCAGAGTGAATAATGCACCTTCCAGCAGTTCTGCCCTAGCCAAAAGAGCTGCAGTGAGCTCCCCTCTCACCCTGAAGCTGCTAAGCAGTCAATGTGGCCTAAGAAAAGGGACAGAAGGGCCTTCCAGCTTTATCAGAGCTAAAGCCCAAGCAGTCTTACAGTCTGTGTTACAGCATGTATTGAGGAACTGAAGCTACATTTCTCTCAGACTGTGAAGGTTAGTCCCACTGGCTTTGCATACAAATCTAAGGCAGATGCCCAAAATCCACATCATTTATTTATTATTCATAAGGCACTTAAAGTCAATCATCTGTCACTAATAAACATTAACACTATTAAACATTAATGATCATCCCACAGCATGCTGAGACAGATTCTTCTTTCTGTTTGATGAGTATTGGAGCAAAGTACATTGCTTTCATTTACTGACTCTGAAAGTGTTTATGCTTTGTATAATGCTGCTACTTCAGCTGCTCCTCTGAACACCAGTGACCCCCTTCTCTTGGAATGCCAAGAAATTATCAGTCTCATGAGAGAAGCTTGAAAGGATGGTTTTAGCTACAAATATATATTTGCAGAGAAGAAAAATAAATCATGGTTTCAAGGCTATCACACAGCACAAGCCTTTGTGATGTCAGGGCTTTTTGTCTCCCTTTCCACTTTCTGCCAAACATTTAGATGTCTGTGATGGGGACACGTGTGCCTGTGTTCTCCCCTGTACAGGAGGGTCCTGTTCTCAGGTAACATACCACAAGTGGACAATGAGGCTGGAAATAACAGCTCTGACAAGACTACCTGAGAGTCTCACAAGCTGCAACAAGAAAAGGCTTCCTGAAGAGCAACTAAAAAAGGTAGCTTCACCAAAGGTCCACACAGTGTCGCAGGGCACTTTCTTCTCTTAGTGGGTGGGAGGCAAAGCCCACTGCTAGAGATGAAGAAACAGCTTGCACCTTAACCCTCAAAAGGACATTCCCTCTAAAAGTAAAAATGATACTAAACCCTTCATCCTTTGTGTTCACATTTTCAAATATAAATCTTGGGGAATACCTTTATGCATTGCTGTCTTGCACAGGCAGAACTCATAACTCAGCACTGTTTCCTAACACATGCTCATGATGTTTTGCCCTCCTTATTTTAGCAATTACTTAATTATATTACAGGTAATCACTTGGTGCACAGTTGATTCTGCTAAAATGCAGTTAAGTAAACCTAACCAAACCCACATTAAAGACCAGTCAAGCAGTGGAAGAGAGACAGTAAGATTGTGTGCATCAAATCAAAGTTTCTGTGAGTTATATAAAACCTCAAAAAAATAAGTTAAACTTTAGATCTCATTGGTAGTGATATAATGGGAAAACTTGCCAAGATAGAATACATATTAATCTTCCTCTTGCAATTTACAGTCTAATATTTCAGTGCCACATCATTTTTCATAGAAAAACAGTGACTGTTAAGAAATAGAAAGAGCTCCATAGAATTAAGTGGCTGCAATCACACTGTTTTCTTTCTTTACTGATGTTTCACATGAAATAACTAATGAGGATTGGCAAAGAACAGCTATCAGAGCTAGAAATGTACTGACCAGTTGGAAAAACATGATGCCACAGGACTATGCTCCCTCTGCTGAGGACTGAGAAAGGTTCGTGTTACATACCCATTACCTTCCTATCTGCTATTGCCATTACAAGTGAAACTTGGGGCCATTAGAGAAATGCTGCCATTCAAAACTAATTCTGCCTTTCAGGGTGCAGGAACCCGAGAAAAAATGAGAACTCCCTTCAATGTCCTCAAGAAGACCCAAAGTAAAGTCTTTTCAGGTACTGCAGGGCATCAGGGAGCAGTCAGTGCCTCACACACCATTTTTACATTTGCACATCTCTCATCTTTTGCAGAGCCACACAATGGTGGGCAGCTCCATGAGTCATGACTAGGGAACTGAGACCTGGTCCTGCACTTACACACACCAATAAGCCCCACAGAACCTGTAATTAAACAGTTTGGAACAGAATGAGCATACACAGCCTTCTAAGTCTCAGGCTGAAGACTGTTCTGAACAATACTTTTTAGTCATGCCATCTTGTCCTGCTGCCTGCTCTCCACTGGCAATAGACTACTTGATAATTTGTCTAATTTTTATCTGAGAATTCATGCACTGACAAGACAAGTTACTCTTATAAAGACAGCTGGAATTGCAGTCAAGAAAAAGATACATTAAAGCAGCATTATTTAAACATAAAAATGCAATGAAACTGTTAACGTTTCCCTAAGGTGAAGGTGTTTATTGCTAAGTTTTTGCAGCACAATTACATTCAAACAGACAAATGCTAACTTAAAATAAAGCTGATTTTTTTTTAATCTACCTAGGAGAAATTGAAAAACACCTTGAAAGTAAACTGCCTCATATCAAATACTTCGCCAAAAGCTTTATTATTAAAAATGTTAGAATTTTAAAGATAACTTTGAGAAAGCCAGGCAGTTAAAATGCAGTGCCTTATTTTCCCTTCTTAAATATAAACCATAGAAACACAGACTGGCTTGTGTTGGAAAACATCTTAAAGATCATTTAGTTCCAACACCCCTGCCATGGGCAGTGAACCTTACACTAGACTGGGTTGCTCAAAGTCCCATTCAACCTGGCCTTGAACACTTGCATTGATGGGGCATCCACTGCTTTTCTGGGCAACCTGTGCCAGTACCTCACCACCCTCACAGTATAGAATTTCCTCCTGATAGCTGATCTAAACCTATCTTCTTTCAGTTTAAAGCAATTACACCTGGTCCCATCACTACATGCCCTTGTAAAATACCTTGCACTGACTTTCTGCAATGTGTAAGTTTGTGATTTATATTCATTTCTAGTACAAAATCTGATGGTTTTTTGCATTATGCCATGGGAGCCCCATTTCCATAGATTTGTTGTGGCTGTCACAACACAGACACACTGCAGCCAGCAAACATACACAGGGTGTTCATGCCCCCCTGCTGCCCTGGAGCAGCTCCCCAGCCCACACGGGACAGCTGCTTTACAAGAAGCTGACCTGCCTTTGGGATGGTGCAGTGGCACTGCTGGCACTGGCTTTTGGAACACGGACAGCAGAGCTGCTGGATGAGGAGATGTGTCCCTGGGACACAGAGTCTGACAGGTTGCCCACGGGCACATTTCCATCCTGCACTGTAGGGTGTCAGCCTCCAAGCTGGGTCTCTCAGCTGTCCTGCCTGTTCTCCTCCCCTCCATTTCCAGCCAGGTCCCTCAGGTGTCACCTTCCCCCCACCTGAAAAGACAAAGACCTCTTTGCTTCCCTAGCCACAGTGATGCCACCCCCAGGGTCCATCTGGAGACCCATCAGAGACCATACAGATTATAGATAGCCAGGGACCTCATGTGGGCCTCTGGCATAAGGGACACAGTGAGAAACCCAGATCATTACAGCAGGAGGCAATGTAGCCCACACTGGGCCACGGGAAACAGCAATGCTTCAGCACCAGTATTTATAAACACAACTGAGGGCTGCTGTCTCTCTCATATCATTGCTGGACCACAAACTATGGGCCATCTGCCCGCAGTCTATTATCACAATCTGTGAACAATTAGAGACAGGATATTTCATTTTAGAAAATATCAAAGTTAACAAAAAAAGCACAGAAAAAAAAACCCAGAAAACAATCAAAAAGCAAGCAATGAAATGGCAGTCAGCCACTGCAGAGCCCCATTTGCCAGCCCTTAAACCCAGCAGCTCCTGGACCCACCACCACCACACTGGCTGCCCCAGGGGAGAGATGACTTCTGCTGCTGCTGAGCAGAAGGTGGGTGCCAGCAGCAGCACTCCTCCTGCAAACACCTGACCCTGCTCTCTGAGACCTGAGAGCACCATAACCCTGTGAGACCAGCTCACCACATGCAGGGGGCATGAGAGCAGTCACAGTCCACATGGTACTGTCTCCAAGGGAAATGTCCCTTTCCCAGCTGGCAGGTGAGCTTGCACCAGAACTGCCAGTCCTCCTTCAGGCTGCCCTGTCTCAGCCACACCATCACCATCCTCCACTCCCTCTGCCATGCTGGAGAGCTGCTGCTGCTGGGAGAGGGCCCTCTGCATCCCTGGTAAGCTGCACAGGACTGCAGTGGGAGACAGAGTGTTCCAGAGGTACAGCTTGGATAATGCACTGGGCCCCAGCTGGAAAGCCAGTGGGAAAGGACACAGCCTTACCACTCCTGGCCTCTGATCTGCCATGCTGCTGCAGAGAAAGCTGGGTAGATGGCAGCTGCTCCTTGGGTGGGTCACTTGCTGTCACTAAGCAGATCAGCAGGAGATGGGGCAGTGAATGCTGACTATTTCCCACTTGTAGACCAAGGGTGTGGTGAGTATCCCTCTTGGAGGAGCTTACTGAATCCCTATGCAAAAAGTTTCTTCTGATGCTTTTATCATGAGGCTGGGAAAAGGCTATGTCATGGGATTTTGCACTCTCCTCATCCTTGCCTTCATTACATGGCCCTGCACTCTCAGCCTCTCTACCCACAACCTTTGTCTTAGGACAGATGGGAGACCAAGCAGGCTCTGCTCCTTGGTGTCCCTGGGATGTCCCCACTGCTCAGCCAGTGGCTGATTTCAGGAGAAGCCTGCCTGGAAATGCCAAGTGCTTTTATTCACTGGTGGTCAGGGCCCACCTGAGAGGAGCCCTAATCAGCCCAAGGAGAACAGGAGGCAACCAGCTGTTGCTGAGCACTGAGCACTGCAAGGTGAGATGAGAGGCTGCCAACTCTGCCAAGGGGTAACCCCAGATCAACTGGGGCTGTGCTCCTGGTTGGGACTGGGGACCTGCACCTCTGCAGACCTGACACCACTGGATTCCTGCTTTCCCCAGGGATGGATGTCATGCTCCAGGTGGGAGCCTCCCAGGATGCCCCAGCAGACACTGCTAGATGGAATGGGGTGGCTGTACAGGAGGGGAGGCAGCATGGGATGGCACTGCCAGGCTGAGCCAGCACAATCCACAGGAGAAGGCTTAAAGAGCAACAAAACCCACACACATGCAAAAACTCTGCATCAGTCTTCAGTGTAGTCTGAGTAATTAGTGGTTTCTTACAAGAGGAAAATGATAAAGAAAGTAAAAAACTAACTGCCTTAAAACAACAGATACTCCCAATTCATTTCTAATTTATGCATTCTTGTCATATGAAAGCCACTTGCTTAAGCTGCTTTTCTATCTATTTGCAGTCTATTCAGATACACAATGCTCAGTGGGGGTCTGTCTCCATGATTCATTGGCTCAGATTTCCTATAGAGTTTACATGATGTCTACTAAGCCCCATACAGTTTTGTATCCATTATAACCAGGGACAAGCAAGCAGGGCTCAGGAGGCTGAGCATCCATCTAAGAATAGCTTCCTGTCTTCCAGCTCTCTTCACAACAAATGAACAATGGTTACATTTTACGGGCTAGCATTGCATGGTGAGGGGAAATTAGAGGAACTTGTCTGAGTTAAATAAGGGAAGAAGCATTTAGAGTGAAGCTCCTTAAATGAGCAGGTCAATAACTAGTTTACTGAGACCAAAGCACATAGCTAATGAGAGAATAAAGAATTATTCTTGTCAAGAGAGAAAAAGATGCTGCCCTGGTTTTGTGCTAAATAATTACATTCATTATGTTTAGGACAGCCTTGCAAGTGGTCTTCTGCAGTAGTAAATTCATTAGCAAAGCTAATAGGCAAACTACTATTGGGGCAAATCTAAACGATTGCAATAGGATGGATGGCAAAGATGGGGAAAGGTAGTATGAGAGCTAAGAGCCAAAGTTAGCTTTAAGTATAATTGAATTTATCTTCTCATCAACTTTAAGGCCTCCTTCTGGGCTTGAAACAAGGAGAGAAAAAGACATTGAAATGAAAGGATATTCACTTGATTCAATTTGTTGCTAGCTTTTCCAGCTTACCGAGCTGTCTAAATTGACCTTTTGACACATGACCACAATTATAAATCCAACAAAAATTAAAACGTTAACTAAATTGGCTCAATGTTTCCAACTGAGAAAAGATGTCAAATGTGTCAGGCAGCCATCTCCCCAGCAGACACACTAAAAAATTAACCAGGCTTTGAATTTACCCAGAAGATCATGAAACTTAGCTGGGCAGCAGGAAGGTAGGGTCTTCTTCTTTAATCATGCCCTGCCTGGACTGTAATCACAAGAGCTTCACAGATACAAATGCAGCACATTGAGGTGAGCCTGGAAAACATTTGAACTCAACTGAGCAAGTGTGTGGAGCACAGCAGTAACACAGGCAGGACAGAGCACACCACTGGTGCAGGTCACAGCAGGCTCTGGCACCACCCACCATCCCCAGGCAGGGCTGTGCAGCCCCTCACAAACTGAGGCACAGATGAATGAGGGCAGTTCCTGTTGTTGTGCTCAGTACAGGACAGAGCCTTGGCTGAAAAGGGGGGTTTTTATTATTATTTTTTAAAATTTGAAACAGTTTCATGAAATGTGATATTCCAAAGTGAGGACTTTTTTTCTAAAAATAGCTTTACCACTAGGAAATGAAAATGTGTTATGATTGAAAAAAATACCCACTAAAAAAATTGGGAGAGAAAGCATCAAATATTTAAGATTTTTTTTTTCCTTTGGATGTAGAATGTAAATAACTTTTTGTTAACTTTGTAAAAAGTTTATTAAACTGCCTGATTCAGGTTCATCTGGGTTGGATTCAGTTTTGCCACTGAACCAAAAAGCTGTTATACATCATATCTGTGTCTAGATGTTTTAAATGGACACTCAGGGTATTGGCTAAGGGCATCCAAAAAGTAGCTTTTCAGTAATTGGATTTTGGAAAGACAGAAAAGAAGTAATTGCAATGAAGCCCATAGCTGAAAGAAAAGAGAAGGAAAAAAAAAATCTTCTTTGCCAAGTGGAAATGGGAATAAATGTTCTTGGCTACTGCTGCATCCTGAAAAGCCAGAATATGCCTGAGGCTCCCCAGCAAACCTAGTTTAGAAACCTCCTCAGCTGATCTCTCATTTCTTCTGGGTAGTTGCCTTATCCAATCAAGTTAAAATTTCAGGATCTAACTCTCAGTGTGAAATTGGGAAGACAGATATATTGTACAAGTGCAGAAGGACATACAGAGAATTGTCTTTGCCTAAACTAACCACTGAGGAAATGCTTGCCACACCTTTGTCCTTTCAGGGAGAGGCTGATCTCTTCCCTCCAGCCATCACAGAGCATCCACCCCAACAGCAGGTCTGGTCTGCACGGGCTGCAACATGAAAGGCTGCTGGAGATCACAGAGCCACAACACCTCTGTCCATCACCAGAAGAAAATCAGTGATCTTCATCCTTCTTCCATACCTTCTTTCATGCAACTACAGCCTTCAAAAGGTGCAAAAAATAAAAAAAAAAATCTGAGATATCTAGATAGTGACAAAAGCTTCCCTTTTAAAGAATTTTTAATTAATAATTTCCACAATGAAAACAAAAACGGGAAGATAACTGTTATGAGTGTGGGAAAGGTTTCAAAGAGGTGTTTTACTGAGGATAGGCCTAAGCACAGGCTGGAGAGAAGTTGGCACTTTGTTCTCTCAAAGGTAAAGACTAGACCTGGTTTCCTCACTAGGTTTTTGACAGTTACTAAGTAATAAAAACACATTATGCAATCTTTACATTTAGAGACTCAAAAGGTTCAGTTCTGGTCAGAAAAGAGACTATGAAAGTGTCACCTGGTTTCTGCACTCATCTGTTCCCTCAAGTCCCTGCTCTTTTGTCAAAATATATCCATTTTACTCACTAATGTTAATGGGAGCCCCATATGCCAAGCAGAGAAGATTGGCCTCTTAAGCTTTACCTATTTGCCTGCTAATAAAGCACACTTTTTATCCCAAAAAGCAGGGCAAAGCCAGCACAGGTGCACCACAGTAATATGCATTATACTTTGCCTCATGCTGTGCTACCACCGGTGAAGCTTTATTCTCATTCCAGAACTTGTACACTTGCTGAAGGTTAGTGATGAAGTACAGCACAGGTCATAAACAACTGAGCTTCATTTTCCACAACTAGACAGAGCAGCAGGCACTTAGGAAAAAAATTATACTAGCTTGTAAATGGAGCAATTTAATATGGAAGTAACTGATAGCAAATAAACACAGAATGCCAAGACAACTTCTCTGCTACTTAGCTGTACTCTGTTCCTTGCATTTCTTTAGAAATCAAATCTAGTAAACTAGAATTTATTCAGTCTTCCTAAAGAAATCACTTCAGAATGTGAAATATACTCCTAAGAAGGGAGAACACTGTGCTTTTCCCTGACAAAAACCTTTTCTACAGACAGTGCATGAACAAGGTCTGAATAGTGCAATCTTAGCTATGGCTAAGATTATCCAGCCATGTGCTGGAAACACTCTGCATTGTCATCATCTGACAAAGTATTCTGTGTCATAAAACAATCTCAAAACAGAGCTTAAATGATATGAATGGCAAAACGTCTCCTTGTCTTGTTTCTTCAGTTACCTCCCAAGTGCAGAGGTTGTTTCTCCAAACATGTGATGCTTTCAACACGCTCTTGACCAACCTCCTCTTTTTTAAACGACACAGATGTTCTTGTTACCTGCTGCAGCTAGTAGTGCTTGAACCTGGTCTCTTCTAGAAGCCAAGACTTTATTTTCTGATTTCCTGACACAAAAAAAATATTCATTGCTTATGGAATCCCATTGACAGGTCAATGCAATCTCGGTGCTGTGTCCACAGCAGATTTGAGTCTTTTATGCATAGATGAGAGGTTCAGCTATAGAAATCTATGTGGAGTTGGAAGCACTGAGTCCAAACAAAATCATGTTGAAACTGGAGAAACAATTGAAAAGACGCATTTTTACTTTTAGTGTGATTTCTGGGCAGGAGAACAGCAGTGAAGCAGCGTCCCAGGGAGGCTGCATCATCTCCGCTCTTGAAGGTTCACTGCAGCAGAGCAGACAAAACCCTGGCCAACCCTGCTTTCAGGAGGAGGTCAGACCCAGCCCTGCTGTAGTGCCTTCCCAACCAAGGAAGGACTGTGTGGAGTGGAAATGGGTTCTGCTTGGGGTGGCAGGTGATTCCCCTCATGACTTACATCACCTTCCCAGGTGCCCTCATAAAATAGGTATGAGGCCCTGGAATCTGAGAAGCAGCAAAGTGAGGCCTGGGCAAATGTGTACCTGGGTGAAGGTTCTTCCAAGATGGAGGCATCACCTAGGACTGGGCAGCCTACCCCCTGCATCAAAACCTCCTCCGTGGTGAAAAAAAGAAATGTAGGAGTCATTGGTAGTCAGAAAATAAAGTCTTTTGAGGAGAATGGAGGGCCCAATACCCTGACCAGACCCAACCCACAAGGAGTTGCAGTGCCTCCCTGGGGCCTGCACAGGAGACATCACAGAGAAACTTCCCAGCCTGCTACAGCTCATTGATTATTGTTCTCTGCTGGTTTTCCAGGTAGGCAGTGACAGGGTCCCAACAAGAAGGTTGAAAACAATCAAGAGGGATCTCATGGCCTTAGGTCAACAGATCAAGGGATCTGGAGCTCAGGCTGGGTTCATTTCTGTCCCTCCAGTTGCAGAAACTGATGGAGCAAGAGAGACATGGAGCTCCTGGAATGGGTCTGGTGGGGGTTGACAAAGATGATGGATGGACTGGAGCATCTCACAAGGAAAGGCTGAGGGAGCTGAGGCTGTTCAGCCAAGAGGAGACAACCGAGAGGGGATCTCATCAATGTCTGTCAGTATCTGCAGGGAGGTGTCAGAGGATGGACCAGGCTCTGCTGGGTAGTGCTGAGCTACAGGACAAGAGGCAATGGGCAGAAACTCATGCACAGGGAGTTCCACCTCAATATGAGGATGAACTTCTTCCCTGTGTGAGTGACTGCACTGGAACAGATTGCCTTCCAGTCTCCCCCACTGGAGAAATTCCAGAACTATCTGGATGAAATCCTGTGCAGCATGCTCTACAACAACCCTGTCTGAGCAGGAAGGTTGGACCAGACAATCCACTGTAGTCCTTTCCAACCTCACCCATTCTGTGTGACATGAGGTCCCACTCAAAATCATGCCACCATCTACAGCCAGCCACAAGCCATCAAGAGATTCTCACTCTGCCCCTTCCCTGAGCACCTGGCATTTTGGTACACCTACAGGCCTCCTGCTAAGCCCTCCCTAAACACTGTTCTGACCCATCAGACAAAACTTCACATACTCCTTTGTTACTTTCCACAGCTCTCCTTTCCTAGGAGCCTGTAGGGTACAAACCTACAAGCCTAACAAAGCCTCATTGGTCTTCCTCAGTGGTTTGTCAGAACAGAGACTGCTCCAAAGGGAGCAGCAACAAACACCTCTGATATTCATTTCCAACCATTCAGATTAGCATACTGCATTCACTGCTATTTATATCCTCTAACTTCTCGATGCCTATGGCTCAGTGAATGTGACCAAAACCTCTCCCTGGTTTATGAGCATGAATTTAGTTTTTATGTTCACTGACTGCTAATAAGGCATCTTCCTGCATTAAACCTGCATAAAACTAGGTACCTACTGTAAAACACTCCTTCCTACTGCTTTTCATCGATTACAAAGGGAATTATGATGTGGCAACCATTGATAATGGCCATAAAGAAATGCCCACTGCTCTCTTGATGTTTCAAAGTGAATTTTGTTGCAGCAAGTAGTCAAAACGTGGCCCAGTACAAGAAAGAAACCCTTCTTGGTCAAATCAAACCAGTAAGGCCCCTTGAAAGCAGCATGGAGCTGGACTTCGCAGATCTGAGCAAAGTGCCAGGTAGCCCCAGTGCCCAGACACACCATGGCATTGCCACTACTCACCATCCCCTGTGCACTGCTTCCAGTTTCTGAGTGCACCTTGTGAAACAAGAGCAAGCATAGAAACCCATGCTGGTTTTCAGGGCCTCCAGCTTGAGCTTTGCCACATGGCTTGTGCAAAATAAACAGAGCAGCTCTCCAGACGTACCTCAGTTGTCTCAATTCTTCTGCTTTGGAAGTGAAGGAGACAGAGGTACAGCACTCCCACATTTTCCTATGTGCAGAGCCAGGCTGTGGGCTTGGAGGAGGTCCAGGGCCTAGGGAAGGAGCTCTCATTCCTTCTTACTCTGCCACAACAGTGAGAAGACCAAACTACAGTTCACCTTTCCACTACTGCAGGAAAGATAAAAAACACAGCAAATGTGTTTTGACATAACAGTCCTAAATTGGTGATGGAAAAGCTGGCAAGCACATCCATGGCTGAATGTACTTATTTTGTTTAATGTAAAAAATTATACTACAATTGTATGTGATCTATATACTTGGCCTTTAAATCAGGGATAATCTATGGCTTTTAAGACTTCAGTTTTTCTTTAAGCAATATAAATGGCTGTCCACAGCAGACACAGCTGTATCAGAGGGGAGAACATTGAAAATTTGAGGAAGAACATCTCCATCTAACTGCCTACCTGTTACTGAGAAATTAGCTTTCTTCCCAAGAGAAAAAAAGGTTGTAGTTAATTAGGCGATAGTTTAACAATGCAAGCAAAGTTTCTATTGTAAAACATTATTTTATGGAGAATATATGCACATCCCCACCTTGGCAGAATCTGATAAAACGTGAAGGAGAATACAGTACATACCATCAAATGGATGACAACTTCATATAACTTCTTCTGAGAGAAAGCAGCCTGTTGTTTACTGCATTTATCGACAATCTGTGAAAGTAGACCAGGAATCAGTCTAATTACCAGAGTGCCAGTTGTGCTTGTTAACACCAGCTTTGTGACCAAATGTTATTCCACAGTTGTCACATCACAAGAAGGTTTCATTACTAACATAGTAGTGAACAAGATCACATGCCTGGCTATTGATTGATCTGCCACACAAAGGAAGGACGTTTGTTGTCTCTATTATAACCAGTTACATCTTTGTCTGCCTGTATAATATGCACAGGAATGTATCACAAGCAGTTGCTGCAGTGTTTCTTAATTTCTGCCTGTTAGCCCATTAACAGCCCACTAGGATTTGCAGACTTTACCAATAGAGAGGAAATGACCTTGCCATAATTTGTCTTTCACAACCTTCACAAAATTGTTTCCATCAGCCTTCCTGCAGTCCTACAAGGATTGAGACTTACTCAACATTTGCATTATAAATATATAATTTCTGCCAAATCAAAAGCTACTTTAATTCTTTCCAGACACAATTGGGTAACACAGCAGGAACAGCAGAAATATTCATCATTACTGCAGTTGAATGGCCCTGAAAGAACTATATCTTAGACCAGAGAAAATGCTTATGCTAGCAGGCACCCTAGACAAAATGAACTGATTGACCCTCAGAGCATCAAGATATTGCTTGACTGACCAGTCAAAAATGCAAAGAGCAGCCTTCATCCTGATGCTGATATGAAAAGTGAACAGTCTTGTTTATTTTTCTATGAACTCAATAAATATTACAATACAAAAGTGGATTTGTTTATCATTGTGAGCCTACAGAAAAACAAGCATGCCTCATCATCTTATCTGATGATGAATGATTTATCAGGCAGAACATGAATCTGCTTCTGAGTCTATTTTCCTGTTTATGCTTGTTGAACAGATACAATTTAATGAAGAATATAAAGTACTTAAAATCTGTCTACCATTAATAGTTTAATTAAACTGACATGTACTTCAAAAATAGAGAGACAGAAAACATTAATTTTGGTTATAAAGGGCATGGCATTATTAAAGTGCAATTAAAAACAACATTCACTTACAATTAATAGCTAAAACAATTTAATTATTTAACATTTAATTGTCTGTTCTGGCTAACCTAGCCACCCCAAAATAGGTGTGTCCTTCGGGCTTCATGTAAAGTATATTGCATGGCAGACACCCAAGCACAAGATAAGGAGCTGCTCCTGAGCAATATCTCACTGTGAATCCACTGACAAACACCTCCCTGTGCCATTGGTGGCAGAGGGGCCTCCTGTGTCCTTGAGGTGCCAGTTCCCAAAGGATCTCTCACACACCTCTCCCCGGGGCAGGCAACACCTGTGGCTGGTGCAAAGTCTAGGGGATGACTGCGGAGCTGGCTCCTGGCTTTGTGATCACTTTTCCCCGGTAAAAGCACTAATCCAGGACCCTTGGACATACTGAAGTACCTGTTTTCTTCCTAAACTTCATGTCTCACAGCTCTCTCCTTCTGTCCCACTTGATTGAAATTGATCCACTGGCTCAGCAATCATTTGACGGAAGGCACTGAAAAAGAAGAGCAAAGAAAAGCAGCTCAGCCACACAGGTCTCATTCTGCTCAGAAACAGGACAAAAAAAACTCTTCTGCCAATTTCAAAGTTAGAAGCCAAAGATGCAAAGTGAGAGTCTGCCAACAAACTGTTTTAATATCATACTTCTCAGAAGTATAAATCCTTCTTGAACAACACAGCACTGGAAATGTCCCTGAAATTCAACCTACATTTTTTTATGAACATAGCAACAAACAAGTTTAGAAACTTCATCTATGATTTAGGTTCAGAAGAATATACAGGCTTAAAACAGGACTAGTCTGAAAACATGAATTCTATTCAGCAAGAAATTTCAGAACTTTCAGAGATATATTGTGAAGAAAAGTCAGATATTTTAAGCTTTCCACCAAAAGTGGGCCAGACCCACACATGGCTGGGATCCCCACTGCAGAGGCACCCATCTGTGAACAGAGTGACCCTGCCTGGGTTACACCATGAGCCAAGCACAGGCCACCAGGCAGCTGGCATTTCTGGGATACATTTGGGAGAAAGTTTGGTTGCAAGGATTTTCTTTTGAAATACTATTTTATTAAACAAGTCTCAAGAAATATTGTCCTGATCACAGTTAAACAAAACCAGTTGCTGGTTTTCTTAATGCAGGCAGAATGTCATGGCAAGTTCCAGACCTCTCAGAACTTCACCAGTCTCAAAAGTTTACTCCTACAAGGAGATTGCAGGATTAATATCCTACTAACCAAACCTGCCTATGCTTGAACACAGCCTGGAGCAGATGTTATTTCAGGACTATTTCACTAGTTACCATAACTTGGATTTACTCATTTCCCGATAAGTTGAGGTGTGTGGAGTGGCAGCAATTGCTCCCATAAAACCAAAAGAAGACACAGTTCTCTATTACCTCCTCAGGTGGAAAGGAGGGAAAGACCCAACATAGTGAAGATGTTCACAAAATCTTTGTGCCTTTTTTCCAATCCAGAGAGTGCCATCACTTTTGTCACACCATCTGATGGTTGCTGACCGTCCTGGGAAAAGGAGAAATCCTTCTGCCCATGCTGCAGGTGGCTGAGCCAAGATGGAGCCTCTGAGATTAGGAAGAGATGTGTGCTCAGCCTGGGTCCGCCCTGCAGGGACAGCTTTCACATCTGGGACTGACACCAGGGCTCCAAACCTTCACACTGCTGCAAGGATGGCACCTGGGCTTCCCCTGGCAGATGAACGTATGAGAAGCTGGTTGAGGAAAATTTGGTTTCATTCAGGATTCCATAGAGAGCGTTTTACTGACAAAAATCTTTTTTCACTGCACCTGTAAGCAGTGTATTAAAAATTAGAATAAAATTAATCAGTACAAAATAATATATTCCTGTATTTCAGTTTCTCCATGGAAAAAATATTTTTTCTTATTTTAATCTCTGTTAAATGTAACACTTAAATTTCTCTGTGGAAAAATTTAAAAGAAGAGAGAAATGGCAAAGAGTGCTATTTAGTAGGATATTAAAAACTAAACCAAACAGTGTCTCTCTTTACCTTTTTTCCTCTAAAGAGTATCATAATAATATATTTATTTTCAATGCAGTCATTAAGCCAGCCATCTTCACTTAAAAACACCTGCACTGACACATCTTAAGTTTTGAATTCAGATAAGTTATCCTCAAAAGAGTAAACAGAATCATAAATGGTCAGAGCTAAAGCACTTCAACCAACCAGAAGAAATTATTATGAGGATGAGGGTTCATTTGAAGGTCTTGTGAGGAACTCAGCAACTGAAGCACTGAGGAGTATTTGCTGGGGAGGTACCAGATACCCTCACTGCATAGTGATGAGCTGCTCTTCACTGAGCAAAGCATGGCAAGGTGGCTGCTCAGCACTTGAAGACTTTTGAGGAGTTTGGCTCTGCAATCTCTAACCACATTAAAACTTTGTTCACACTCTATGCAAGATCTGTAACTAAGATGTATCTGCAGTCTCATACAGACCACACCAGAGCAGGCAGAACAGAGGATGAAGTAAATCAAGAGCTATGGACAGCCTAAACACCACTGCACATAAGCCAGCAGTGAAATCCCTTGTGCCTGGCCAAGCTTCTGTGCTTGCATGAGGATTTCTACCAGATTGCTACAGGCACACCAGTAATCAGATGTTTGCACATACAGAACAAAACACCAGGCAGTTACTGAGCTGTATTGTATTCATGGTTTATTCACTGTTGTGTGACCAATGCAGCCTGGAAAGACAAACATCTTATGAAATACTGTGTTCTTTGACCATGGGTTTCAATCTTTTCTGTGAAGACAGAAGATGGCCTATCTTTTCATACTTTAAAAATTTATATTATCAAGCCTTACCCCATCAAGAACATTATTTTCAGATTTCCCACAATTTTTTGTATTTTTTTGTGCAAAATCACATTCAAATATTATAATGTTTTATTCAAGGCTTTGCCCCATATAAAATGCAGGTAAAGCATATCTAAGGCATTCCTGACATATAACTATTAGAAAAAACCCACCAAAGTGTGTGGCTGTCTAGGTGGCTTTACAAATGAAATCAAGGCATTAGACATAGATTTTGTTATTATTGTGTTTAAATTAAGCTTGAAATGCCATGCAACTGAAAAAAAATCAGAAGCAAAACAGGGTATTGTTTAGTTTCTGAATATTAAATGCAATCAAAAGATAATAGTACTTATAGATTTTTCACATACAAACAGATTTATGAAACTGATAAAAACCATTTGCTCATTGAACTTCAGGAACCTGGGTGGCTTCTTCTGTGAATAATCAAATAAGTTAATTCGGGCAGTTTCTCTGATTCAGTGCTACAGACATACATAATTTCTATTTAAAGGGGTATTTTTTAAAAGGAAATAACTTTACCATGAATGTCACTTAAGATGAGAGAAAATATACTATTAAAAAGAAACAAAGTTGAGTGTACACAGCTGAAAAAAAAGGGAAGTCAGCAATTTTCATTGTGTTGCTAATAAATTTTACTTTCCCACTTGCAAACATGAGAATTAATTCACAAATCCTGAAGGCAGGAGTAATTTATTTACTAATTTGTTTTGTTATATTCTAGTTCATGATTTTATTAAAATGTTTCTTTTTTCAGTTCAGAAAAATCTCTCAGTTGTTCTTCAGCATTTCTGATTACTTTAAGTAACCTGCTGTCTCATAAGAGCAGAAAGTTTATTGACACAGAATTTTCTTGTGATAGCTTTTCAGAACTTAGTATTTAAATGAGTTTATATATTAAGCAAAGAAGCAAAAATGTACTGAAAATGTAAGGTGCCCTAGGGCCTTCTCAAGATGCATGATGTCTCTTCCCTGCTTAGGAGTCACAAGAATGCTAAATAAGGAGAGAAAAAAATCCTTATTTCAGAAGAAAACAAAAAACAAACCAAAACCAACCACCACCCTTTAAATACCAGATCACATCAAAGCTGTGGGAAAAGGTTTCAGTTACTCTCAGCTGTGGGTTTATATCCATGTTCTGCTTGCCAGTATTTTGGGTAGTATTCCGAAGATGTGCTTTGATCCTTTAAGGACCTCCTATCCCCTAGGCTCAGGTTTGCTTCAGTATTGGAAGTGCCAGGACAGCAGCTGCTCTGAGAGCAATCTGGATGAAATTTCTCAAGAGCAGCTTTTCCTGCAGTATTTTAAACCAAACTGAATTGAGAAAAGCAGGGACAAAATAAAAAAGATAAACACAGAAATCAGACAGAGTAAAACCTGGAAGGGGAATGTGGAAAGCAGAATGGGAGCTAGGAAATACACATTTGTGGAAGGACTAAGGAACCAAATGGGGAAACTGAGAGAAACATTTGGAAAAAAATCTGAGCAGCAGAAGGCTGACAGAGGAGGCAAAATCTGTGAGGGGGAAAAGTGAAGGGGGGTAACAAGCACAGAAAGAAACCAAAAAACACCATTGAAAGAGGCAGAGGAAGGACAAAGGGCAGAGAGACAATAACCAACTGCATGGAACAAAAATAGCAGGGCAGAGAGATGGTGAGGAAGGTAAATTGGAAATGGAGATCCAAAAGGAAGGCAAAAATTTTACCGAGAGAAGGCTCAACCTATAAAGCTTCATGAAGTTTATGGGAAATTAGTCTTGAGGAAATTCCAGACAGTGCAAGGATGGAAGCATATCCATTTCTTTGCCTTCTCAATCTGCCTTCAGGTTAACAGAGCCTCTGTTTATAGCAAACTCAAAAAATAAACATCCAGCCTATTGGAACTGGTAAGGGGGACATGGTACAGCTACTGCCTTCTCCCTGTGAACAATGCAATCTGCTCCTTTCGTGCCCTGCTTTCAGAGCAGGAGGAACAAACAGGCAAAACATAATTTACAGTCTTGGTTTATCTGTATCCACAGCCTGTCTGCTGATTCAAACACAGCAGAATGTGGATGTGTGCATTCAGAGAGATGGCTGTCATTAGACCAACGAAGTTAACCAATGTATAAAAGGCAGGATCAGATCAGTAATAAAGTTTACACTTCATTATGGATGTCAAAATCCTTGCTGAATTTTTTTTTTTCCCCACAAGTATCTAGCTTATTAAATTTCACAAGCAAAACCATCTCTGAGTGAGCATTCAGGAATCAGTTACTTGGAAGCCTTCAGGATTAAAACCTAAACCCAGATATTTCCTTAATAAATTTACAGAATTAGAACTGGACATATTAACATACATCTCCGTTTTCATGACTGTAGAATGATTGGATTCTTGTCTCATCAAATTTACATTGTAGAATCTGAATATAGTATGATTAGACATTATTTTAACAACTACATTACAATACAATTTAAAATAAAATGGCCCTTTATATTGCACTAATATCAGTGTTTTAAATAACAAAGGGGACTTTTTTTAAAATAAAGGAAAGGATTAGCATTTAGTTTCAATCAGTATAAGCAATGCTGTACCAGTTGGTGTCTCAAAGATTCAGAATTTTATTAATATTCCAGAGATGCATTTGTGTTGCCTCTGGGTACACTGAAAAGCCACTTAAACTGCACTTAAAGCAGCACTACAGGATCAAATTGATGTGCATCAACCATTTACAATAAAACTTGATTATTATAAAGGCATACATATTTGCATAATTACATGTTTGATTTTTTGATAATGCAGCATACACTACAAAATGTTGCCTCATGTAGAAAGACATCGTCAAAAAGCACCATCTGCTGTAGTGTTTAATGCACTGCAACGTTTGAAAAATTCTGAAGGTAGATTGGTGCAAATCAAAGGAGAAAGCAAAGGAGTTTTGCCAGAACAAGGGGCTCAGGGATGGAGGAGGGGACACAGTATGCTGTGGACCTTTTGTTAGGCTGTCATCTGTTTCTCTCTGGCTATTTTTAAATAAAATTTTCAGGGGACAAAGGTAAAAGACAACAGAGCAGCACATCCTACAGTCTACAGAGCACAGGATTCAGAACTTGAGAGCATTTGACATAAACACATTTTTCATGTTTTCACTCAAAAAAAAAGGATCAGTATCTAATATATGCAATGAAGGAATTATAATGGAAAAGAAAGCAAACTTAAGAATGAATCTTTTTAAAGGAATCTCTATTAAGCATCACAATAGCTCAAAAGAAATAGAACTTGAAAGTAAGAATATCTCCATATTTGCTCAATTCAAAAGAAGCAGCCACCTGATCTTCAGTAATATCTGACCACATCTGAGCCACCCCAACAGAAGCCCAGTGGGTTCAGGAAGTCTTATGCTAAGATTGCAGAAGTAATTGTGTATCTTTGATTACAAGAAAAAGCAAGCTCTTCTAGGCTCAGCACTGTTAGCCCTGAGTTCTGGTATCCTAAAAATATGCAGCAGTTTGATTAGCTCAACATGTCTATCATTTTAATACCTGAGGCATGTCTTCAGAGTGGATTCTGAGACAAGACATTAATCAAATGTTGTTGTAACTGCTTGTAATATTCTGCCATCCTGAGGAGCTTTATGCATGCATCCAGAATACACACACACACAGAGAAAAGGGTCATCTGTGACTTTTTTGTTGCTACCTCTGAGCGATGCTGTGAACATTTTTGGACATTGTGCTGAGTAGTAAAGCACAGCACAGAGCCAAGACACGGAGGATCTGGCAGCAAAGTCAGTAGGCATGTACCAGCCTGTTGCTTCCCAGTAGGAGCTCATTCCTTCACAAATTGGCCTTTGGTAAGCAGTGTGATTCACTGCTCAGGGACTGCATTACAAACTGGAAACCAGCTGACAAAACTTGGGCAACTCATTTCACTCCTCCATGCTATCCATATTCCTTCCTCCCATTTTTCACATCACATTAGTTGAAAATTATAAAACTCTTCAGGGCAAGGAATTTTTGATAATGAAAGTTTCCAGCATGTTGGGTATTAAACAAGCTTTTATCTCTGTGGGCACCTCAAGGTATACCAGGATACAAACAACAGTTGGATTATATGCTGTGTGTGGGATAAATACCAAGTCAATTAAAAAGCATCTCTGACAACATAATCTGACTATGAAGTCCAGCAGTCTAGAACAGCATCTGGCTCCAAGATGTATTTTACAGTGTATGACACAAAAGAGCTTTCAAACCGTGAAATTTTGTACAGGCACCTGAAGGACAAATGTGTTTGTGTATGTGTGAATGCAAATATCTTAAAACCTTCTGTGCCCAAGCCACAACAGCTTGCATGTAGACTCATTGAAACCAAAGGGACGCCCATAGAACTGGAAGCCCTAAAGCTGCATTGCTGGCCTGTTAGGTTATGCTACATCTGGACCATAATAAATTTACATTCCCACCAAGAAAATAGCCACTGTTGTATAGTTATGAGACAGATTTTGTTTCACATTATGAGCCAAAATGTGCTTGAGTCTTCTGTTATGCAGCAGATAATTAAACATCCAGGTTTCTTACCCTGACTTATCAGGTACAATTATATCTTGGCATCAGAGACGCTGAACACACACACTGACATTGACTTAGATCAGCACTGTGAAATCCAGTGCTTCTGAAAAATCAAATCTACTGCATGTCTTGCAGAAGACACACAATTTTTTTTAAAAATAACCAACATATTGTTGTGTGTACACAGTTCATGAAAACTCAGAAATATTTATCTGTTGATATTTCCCCTATACCAATCATTTACTGGGTTGAATTGGACTGCACTATGATGCAGTGCCATTCCCTCTGCCTGCACTTGAAGCAGAAACTGAATGGTTTTCTGCTCATCAGGTACCCATACTGAAAAGATAATGTTGTATTTATAGCATAATATTGAAAATAGCACCAAATTATAACAAAGCCTCGAAGATGTCTGTATTTCTTTTCCGCTGAAGTCTCTATGTGCATTTGGTCATAGCACTCAAAAAGGAAACAAAACCAGACAGGCAGACACAAATCTTTAGAAACAATGAGTTTCCCTTTTGTGCCTTAATATTCTGCTCTTGGTGAGCTTCTCTAACAAAGTCTGCACTAATCGTTGCTGGAATCAGCACAGCAGCGTCTGCTAAGCAAAGTCTTTTTCTCCACCCTCTCTGCACTAGGCAGACAGGGTTTTTCATTACATATATCATTTTCAACTTGCTGCAGTGATTCCACAAAGACAGGAGGATTTAGAAAGCTAATGAATGGGGGTGGGGAGCAGGCTACAGTTGGAGCTTCAGTGCTAATGTTTAAGGCTAGATACTATGAGTGACTTCACACACCAGGCACTGCCACCAATTTTATTTTCATTGCATGGCACTGACAGACTTTGACAGCCAAATCATTCATCTCAAGTTAATAAATCAAAGTTGGGGAGGGGGATTTTTTTTGTTTGAGCATTTATTGCTACAGGATTTAGGGCAAGGCTCGTTGGTCATTGCCTTGCCCTGGTTGTTATTGTGCTGCAATGACAGCAAAATTATTTATCGTTTAGTTTCTAATTAAGAACAGAAGCGAAGAATAGGTTTGGTCTGAATATACCATAGTATCTAGGGACCATTTACTACATCATAATGAGATGCAATAGATGCTGTAACTCAGTATATCTACAAGTCTCTTGCTGCTTTATTACTAGGAAAAAAATTCATCTTGTAAGTTAACCAACACAAAGTTAACAGTTTATAAATAAGATTAACCTGAGTGAGAAAAACAACATTCCCCTCCCTCTCCCCAGGTGAAAAGATACACTCCTTTCCAAGCTCCCTTCCAGCACAGAACATTCTGTTTCACCAATATCAGTACCCTTGCTACTGTTCAGCAGCTTGATCTGTCTAACCCACATTTTGCAGACATGTCATCAATACTGCCTGCCACTTGGGAGAACAGACTATACTGATTACAAAATACTGGTTCTACAAATCTGATGATTTTAATGATAAAACAGGATATTTCAGGCTTTCTTGTCCCTGAAGAACCAAGAACAATTGCAGATTGATTGTAAACCAATTAAGGGCCTTAGAGCTATAAGTTGTGAATATCATTTCTTTCTCCTAAGGGAAGAAAACAAAATAAACAAACAAAAAAAAGAATTTTCTGGTTCTTACCTCTCTGCATAACAACTTACGATGTGGGTGAAAGCTGTTAATTCAGATCTGAGTGTTGAATTATGACTTCAACTTTCTCAAGCCATAGTTGCAACCAGATCCCAATCAGCTGCCTCTTTCAAAGACCAATATTCACTGACATGTCAGGCAGAGAGGGAAGAAAGTGGTGAACATCATAGAACACAGGCATATGGCCAAGCACAAGCAGCTTTGCTCTTTGGGGGCTGTTGTTCTCTGCAACACTTCACAGAAATTAATAAACACCTGTTGTAGTCAGTCAGCGACCCCACTTCAGCACCAATTCCCTCCTTAAATGCAGAATGTTGGAGAGTTGAGGAGCTTCAGGGTATGGTACAACCTTTGAGAAGGTGTTCTCCAGACTGACCACAGCAATCTTCTCCCAACATGGCAGGTCAGCACTGTCCTAAGAGCTGAATGGAAACTACACTAATTAGTTAATACCCTTTGTTTTACGTTTAAGGCTATTTTCTGCAACTATATCCTGCTGCCAATGCTGAGTTAATAGGCTCCTGTAGTGAATAACATCATGTGCTCTGTCAATTATTAATAATGAGACAAGCGTTTTCACATCAGAATGCCAACTTGTAATGTGATGAGCCTGTATTGTACAAGGGTATCAAAGCTCAGTCTCATAACATCACTAGTTTACTAAGTGAACTTTGAACAAGATTTATTCCCCAGTCTGTTCAGTCCTAATTTTCATGAATTTTGAAAATAGAAAATGTCTTTTCCTTGGCAACATTTTTAGATTATGGTTTGTATTTTAGGTGCTTGATTAACTGCTACACTGCATTTATTCTAACACATCATTGATCCCCCGTCTCATACATCACATTTAGTTACTTTTTTATTGTATAATTTCTAGGCGACAGTGGCTATCCAGGACAGAAACAGCTGATGGATCCAATTTGATTTTGCCCTTATACCAGCAGAAGTTCACTTACTAGTTCACTTACTCAGAATTCATTGATCACTCAAAGGTCTTCTGGGATTGTGAAATCTCATTCTCGGTGTCTTTTCCAATTGTCAAAGCACAGGCTCAATACCACATCTGACATCCTTGCAGCCTGCCTAGTTCTGCATGACACAGCAGTCAACCATGGGGTTATAGTCAATGATGGGACTCTCATAAAGGATGACAAGGCTAAATCTTACTCACTTCAGACATGCCAAAAAGGTAGATCTTTCTGAAAGGTGGGTTTGCTGATGATAAGCAAGGGCAGCTCAGTGACAGCCATATCTTTAAACAAGGAAAAGGAAGAACTGGGAAAGAATGATAAGAGACAGAAAAGTCGGACAGTAAAGGAAGAAGAAAATGCAGAAGGAGTTTTACACAAAGACCCACAGGTCTAAAAGCAAAGAAATTGCACTATCTTAGTATAGGAAGATGCTTGAATTCCTTTATCTGTGTCTAATTATTCCCAGCTAAAACACGAGACAATGTCCTCTGCACAGCCCATTCAGTTCAGGGGTGAGACAGCAAGCCTCGTGGAGGTACTGTCAGAGCAATAATCACTTTGAAAGTGGCTGTAAAGATCTTCCAGTCACTAAGTTCACACAAAGAGACAAGATGAGGTTAATGAAACTTCAACAACTTGTTTACGTTCAGGAAGGTTACTTCATCTTGAGTTTTTGAGAGCAGATAAGGTGGAAAAGAAAGACATTGGGAAGGTGGATGACATTTAAAAGAAGCAGTCATAAAGTCCTCCATTACAAGAATAAAGACAACTATTTCGTCAACAGCAAACACATTTATCTTCATCTGAGACAAACAACTGATAGTTCCTGTTACCTGAGGGAATTCTAAACCTTGAGCTAATCCGTGCACCTACTGCACAATTTTGCAAACATGCATCAATATTTAGGTTACCAGTTTTGGAACAAATGCATTACCAAGTATGAGTTTCTTTCACAGAAACAAACATTGTAATCAGAACAGACACTCTTTAATCACAGATTGTTTTCTGAATACATTTGCCAGTCTCATTTCAAACTGTTTGAGCACCTGAGCTTTCATTTCTCCTCTTTGGAAAGTATTCACTATCCTAAATGCAGCCAGCTATGCTGGATAACTCTGCTCTGATAGACATTGTTCATTTTCTCCCTTTTTCACTCATCCTTTGGAGGAGATGAAAATATTTTTCTCCCTCTGTGCTTAAAACTCTTCCAGAATAATCAGCTGCCCCATCTTCTTGTCATAATCATGTTTATATTCTAATAGGCACTAATGTTGCTGTGCCCCATCAAGAGACTTGGCCAATAGCTCCAAAAATGCAAAAGTCACAGGGGAAAATGAGGGGGAATTACATTCCCGGTTACATGGTATTTAAAATCCCTTGGTTGGCTTGCAGACTATGACACTTGCATTTAGAACTACTGGTTTATTTCAAATGGAATTTTATTCAAAGAGAATGAAAGCATAGCTTCTGAGGCAAGAGCTGAAGACTTGGAACAGAGGGGGAGTGATCCCATACTTAACACCGCCACTCAGAGCTGTGATCACTCTCTATTTTGTTACAAACACAATGTGCAGCCCCAGTCGAGTTGCTTAGGGGTTTTTTGTGGCTTAATCCCCCATCTTTGAGATAACTATGACTTAGACTCCCTATCTCATAGGCACACAGTGAGGATGAATGCATTAAGAAAGAATTAATACATCACAATATAGTGATAGGAGTTCAATACCCTGCATACAGAGTAATTTATCTTTTTGTCTCCTGGATCAAGTACAGTTTCTGGGTGTGTGCAACAGTAAAAACCCAATCTATTAATATATAAAGAAACCAAACAATCTTCATCCCTACATTCCTGTGTATGAAACCATGAACAGAAACACAAACCTGAATGTGTGGAGGGGAAATGCTGGAGTAGAAAACAACAGAATTTTTTCCTTAATTACAATGGGCTTAAGGATAGGAACCACGAGCTAGACATAAATAAAGAAATCCGTTTGTTCCAACAGAATAAACAAAAAAGACAACAAAACAAAACAACTGTACAACAAATGCATCTATAAAGTAGATATATAAGCATTTAGACACATTTGAAAAAAGACACTCCTTAATCCTGCCTTGTGTATACACTATAATTTACTAGCATATGAATTATATACAGTTCCCAGGGTGAAACCTCTGTATTTCTTGCTCCAAACTACTCTGCCTATAAAATAGCTTTATTAGAGTTTAGCAGTGTTAAGGAAAAAAGTAGAAGTAATGTCTATAGCTCCCATTAAAAACCAGATCATACATTTTACCTTTTACAGTGATTATAACATAATATACTATAAAAAATGAGTTTTCACCAAATATTCAAAATTATAGATTTATTCAAATTCCCAGAAAAAAATCAGACTTGTGAATTGTGCAGATTATATAGCCAATAAAATATTTATTGTTGCACAATGTATATTGTTAACTGTGTTGACTACTTTTCACCAAGGTGCCAGAGAAATGAAAAATTAACCAGTGCAGAATATAAAATAGGGGAGGGTTGAGTCCTAGAGCTAGTTCATGAGCATACAAAACAGATTGTATTCAGAGCTGTAATATAGAAATTCTTCAGCAAAGAAGACACCGGAGCTGAATACCTGACAGCAGAACAAAACAGAGAACAGCATTAAAGCCATGTAGTTGAAGTGCTGCATGCAAATGCAGGAAGAGCTGAATTAGTAATGTTGAAAGTCTAGCTAACATAGACAGTGGCTGGGTCAATGAATGTTTTAATGACCTCTTACTAGTTTTAAGGACTAAGTGCACACATGCACAACTTGATGGAATTCTGGAAGTACAGTGATCACGTGGTTGAAAAATCTCTTTGGGTTTACAAAAACAAGTAAATATTTGAATATCCTCCGTCTCTGCAACTTCATAAACTGACCTATGAAAATCACACATGTGGTTTGAGATGCATGTTCTTGTTTTCAGCATTAACCATAATTGCTACCAGTGAACCTCCTATTGTCTACTGTTTATTCTTTTGCAAAATTACATGAATATTCATTTCGGTTTCAGCTACAGGGCAGCAAATATTGGTCACGCTATGAAAGGAAAAACTGAATAAAACCCAAAAATTTCAAAATATCCTCTAGATATTTTGAACCTTAATGCTGTGACTTCAAATGTACTTTTTTGTCCTCTTGATTTTGAGATGACATACAGAACTTCCTAATGGAGAACAAGGATAAGAAGTAGGTTGGCAGCACCAGACAGAGTAGCACTCAGGTTGTCGCTCCAGCCATGCTGCACAGAAGGGCATTTCTGACCTGACCTGGCCACTCACAAGTTACAGTGGGTAAAAAAACAAATACACCAACACTCTGGAGTGAGGACTTTCATCCTTGCCCCTGGTGTCTCTATTTCAGCTTCTCCTCTTCCAGCCTTTAGCACAGACCATACCAAGTGTGGCAGTGCAATTACACACTCAGAGTGAGCACAGGCCAGCCTGACAAAGTGCTGAAAAAAACTGTGTTTGAGCACAAGTCTGCTCTAGAGCTGTGGCTCAGCTGGACCCACACTCCTGCCCATCCTCTTCCATGTGAGCAGATTTCTCAAGCTGGGAGAGCTTGAGCAGGTGCCTCATAGGGTTCAGAATGTAAAGACAACTGTCTTTCTCCTCTCACCCTAACTGGTCACACTGCTTGATATTAAATTACATTAAATGCAATGCATTTGACAATGAAAAGCTTTGCTGAGTATTTCAGAACTGGCTATCCCAAAGAAAGTGGTCCCTGGACTATATTAGTTCACATTAAAAGAAAAATTATACAATGGCATTTCAGGAAGCCCTTGGAGACATATGCTGGCTTTCTCAGGCCAGGCACAGAGCAGCCATAGGTCCTGCTTTTTGAAGAGCAGGACAAAACAGACGGAATTCATTGTAAAAATCATGTTAGATGTGCTCTTAGGATCTTACAGTTCCTGTATTTTTAATTGTTTGTTCTGTCAGCACTTGACACCTGCACATTTTTGAATTTTTTGATTTACACTGAAGCAGCTGGATTATGCCATCGGACAGCATGAACTCAGTGCATCCAAAAATCTGGATGTCTAAAACTAGTTCCTAAATCAATGCTTGAGATGTCTGGAAAACAACCTCTTGCAAAATTTAAACCACAAGGAAGCTTGTTTGAGTCCAGTCAAAGCTTCAGTATTTCTGAATGCACTTTGGTTCTTAAGTCCAGGTTCCCATTTTAAGAAATCCTGGACTAGAACCAGATGCACCTTGACATATAAATGCACTACAGAGCAGAAAAAAGCTGAACAGGTCTGGACACCTGCACAAATGGGCAGACAGCAGCCAGGCAGAGCAGTCATTCCATCCTGCTGACTAACTGCTGTGGAAGGAACCTCACTGCTGGGGATAAAACAGGCAAGGCACAGAAAATTTGCAGCTTTTTACACACACAAAGCAAAAGGATTAAAAACACCACATAGAACAAAGATTTACAACAGATCAGCCACACCACTCTGTGGAAGGAACAAAGGTTTCATAAAACAATAAATGAGAAAAAAAAAAAAATATTTCCTGAGACTATAGGCAGCCCTAGAGACTTTTAAGTATTAGTCAGACCAAAGGCTGCCAGATGCTTCCAGAGCCCTGACTGCTCACTGGGGAGCTCAGGCCTTTCCAATGGGGTGAGGTAGGTCAGCTGGAGACTAAAGGGTACAGAGAGCCCCAGAGAAAGACTTTTTTGTTATGTTTGGGTTCAAGTGTGTTTCCTTCATAAGACATGGTCTAAGGCTCCATTATTTAAGTCTTCTACTAACAGATTTTATTACAGGGAAAATAGCGACAGTTTTTCTTGACTAATTCCCTAGCTTGAAGAGTTTTGCAAAAACCTGCTGTCCAGCTAATAGCTCATGTTAGCAAACAACACCCTGCAAGTTGTCTTTAACAAAATAACTCGGGCCATTCAGCCAGAAGAACTTTCATTCCCATCCTCCATAAATTCTTTCTTTCGCTCCACTCATTTCCCAAAGTAAAGGAAACTAACAGTTAAATTATTCTCTTTTTTCACCTTTCCTCTAAAATATTTATAGCTTAGATTTTGCAATCTGAAGATCAAAGCTTATTCCCCATTTCCATACAAAAGGAGAGTAAGGCACAGCTCTTGTACAATGGATATATACAATAGACATTGTACAATAAAAGCCTTTATGGTGCCTTCCTTACCTCTAGCACAGTCCTTTCCCAGCCTCAAGAAGTTCTAAGCAAGCATCACCTGCTCATCCCCATGACACTCCTGGAGCCACAGGAGCTGAGCTGCTCGCAGTAAGAAGTGCTTTGGGCACATTATCTAAGTTTACTTGCTGTGTTTTTCAGTCTCTCATGAAGTGATAACAGACAAAAGCTCCTCAAATAATAAATAACCAAAACAACATTTGAAGTGAAATTCTCCCACTTACTCAGGGCTGCTTGTTTGAAGCAACAGCAATGGTTGCGTGGGCAGTGCATGGACTCAGGAATTGGATGTGATATGCAACCAGAAACACAGTTCACTTTTTGACCATCTATTTTCCAGGAAGCAACAGCAGGAGATGACAGAGATCTGCAGAAAAGAGAAGTTCATTATTTTAAATCCTAAGAAAAAATACCTAGGAACATGTAAGGAAATGGAAAGCCAGAAGGTAAGGCTGCCTTTCATTTGGAAAAGGCCCACCACTGCAAAACCAGCCCTTATCTTCATGGGAATGCAGCCATGAAACGCTCCTACGACTCCCAGTGAGGTTCAGAGCTCTGTGTTGGAGGCACTGCTACCAGAAACAACAGTTTATTCCCTATGATTCACTCAGTTCCAGAAAAAACATTATTTTCTTCACTGCCCCATTTTTTCTTTAAAGTGATATCAACCTCCACAGATCAGTGAAAAATTTAGTTAAAATATTTTATAAGGTGCTCATCTTTGGAAAAGCAAGCATCTGGCCTCATGGAAGACCTGAGTGAGAAACAATGAAAACACACGTCTGCCAGACTTGCACACAGTTTTCTCTAAAGATCTATCTAAATAAGAATCTACTTTAAATTACTGTCAAATATTTCAGATTTGCTTGTTCTAAAACAATTCTTTTTAGTTCTATTAAACAGCAACAGAACAATAACCTGAATAATTCTTATCCTTTTAAGTATATCTCATGAGATGGCAATAATATACTCTTAAGAGCATCAACTGCTGGCTTTACAAGCTCTGGTTTTTTAGTTAATCCCAGGACCTCAGTTCAGGATACCATAGTCTTCATTAATTTACTTTAATTTCATTTCGTAGGAAGACAACATTACTCTTGGGACAGATTTTTCATGGTGAATTGCCACATGATTGCTATATTTAAGGTCTTGTTAAGATAGAAAAGTTTTTCATAGTGATATGTTTTAGCATACATATTTCACTCATTTTTTCTAGAAAGGGATGGTGAATCTCATATATATTTATACATACATAAATATATATGTATAAATTTATATACTTCTATATTAAAAAACTTTTGAAGTAAGGACTCCATTAAGGGCAATGATTCATTTACACCTCAAGAGTCTAACAAACATTCCACCAGGGTGTCCTATCCATGCCCAGGACAGAGTAAAAAATAAAAACAAGGGATGAGCAATTTAACAAAACCGAAGAATGACTTAATGGGAGGTAGATGATTCTCATTTTTTTCTGAACAATATGTTGCTTCTCTTTTCATACCTCTGACTCAAAAGAGATGACTTCAGGTATCTAGTTAAACATCGAAGAGAAAAAAAATTTCATGCTGTTGTCAGATGCAGCTAAGGTTTAGATACAAAATACTCAATCTGATACAAGTAGATGATAATACTCTAACAGGGTAAATTACTACAGTGAGTTCTTTTCTTGTACTTTAGAGAAGCTGTGTTGCTCCTTGCTAAATTTTCCATGGAACATAAATATGAATATACGAATGCATACGCTAACACCATCTGAAGTGAGCAGCTTCAACCCCTCTCCCTACAGCCTCCTCCACAGCAGCTGACACAAGTCCCCTCTCACTGCAACGTGTCCTCCTGCCTTCCCTTTTCCCAAGGGCACTTGTCACTTCCCAGCCCCGTTGTGGAAGAGGAGGCCCAGTACACGGGTCCAAGGACAGCTCCCGATGTAGGGGCAGCCTGGTTTGGGGAGGGGGCTGCCAGCCACACCACAGTGCCAGGCTACTCCATCCAGGGCCAGCAGCACTCCTGCACCTGCTTGGTTTTTCTGCCACTCATGGGGAACATGCAGAAAAGTTTCAGACAGGATGACCTGGTATTTGCAGCTGCTTGTCAATACTCCATAAAAATGTAGAGCATGTGACCAAATGAACCCATATGTGCTCAGTGCAGACCCCAGTCACACACGTGCACACTCTGTTGGTGCCACATGGAAAGGAACCAGCGCTTACCTGAGCCTCTAAGGCCAAGTGCTGCCGCTGCCTGGCACCGCTCGGTGCAACTGCTCTGAGACACAAGACAGATGGGAGAGAAGGATGTGAAGAGCTACAAATCAAATCTAAATCTGAACTTTTAAATATTCATTCTGAACTATAAAGAGAGCGGTGGCTTTTGTGTGCTACAGATGGCTTGGAAATGCAGTGCAAACAAAGGACCAATTTTTGAATACTCATAGCTGCTCTGCTATAATAGCTGGAGGCCCAAAACTCCAGGGGTTTGAGATGATTCAACTAGATCCTCTTACCTGCCAAATTTCATCAAAGCAACATTGCTTTTACCATCTTATAAGGGATGAAAGAAATATGAATAGTGTGGGGTTTTTTAATGAAACATGGACTGCTTAAGCTTGAACAAAAAATTACAATATGAATGGAATGTGCAAGGTAAAGGGAAAACCATCTTTTTATTATACATACTTAAAGCATCTTATAAGATGAAATCTGTACATTTTATAGATTGAAAAATTAAATAGAAATATTTTGGTAGATTTAGATAAATGAAGGAAATAAAACCAAAAATAAGCATAATGAAAATCCCTGCCAGTCCTAATCAATGAGAAACTGCTGACTGATTGCCAAGTATGGCCTTATGTCTAAACCTAGGAAAGACACATGTGTTTCTTTGTAAGGTAGTGGGGCACGACCTCATCAATCAGAGATTATTCTCTGCATAATAGTTTATGGAAAGGAACCACTAATGCCAACTCCTCATCTGCCTTCCAGACAGAGGCCAGCTGATATGAATACAACTGCAAGGGGACTAAGCCCAAGCAGTGCTGCTGCTAAGACCATACACTGCTGTATTTACACAGCAGTAAATTAGCATTTTCTGATGCTATTAGCTATTAGCAAAGATTATAAAGACTTTGGCTCTACCAAGGGGATACCCTCACACCTTTTGCATGTATTTGAGCTTCTACAGACTGGAACTGTACAACAAAATCCAAAAGAAAGATAGAGTGTCTGTGGCAGAGCAGGGATCACCCAAGAGGGAGACAGGACCCCTGAACTGCCAACAGTCCTCCACACATAGAAGCCACAGAGGCAAATGTACAGCACTGAATCACAGCTAGAAGCCAGGTTTGTGGGTAATTATGAGGTGCCACTGCCAGCTGAAGGAAGAAAAGTGCAGGAATAAGAGGAAAAGGCATGAAGGTCTTGATAGCAAATGTAACCATCCTGTAATGACGGTGAGAGCCCAGAGACGGCTGCGGTCTGATACCAAGTGATGGGTGAAGGACGACAAGTGGGTTATGTTATCTGTGAAATCAAGAGAATTAGCCAGGAGGGATGTGCAGAGGGAGGCAGCCTGGTCAGCATGAGCTGTTGGAGAAGGGATGGTTGAACTACTGCTGCATTTGTTAAGGTTAGAAAAAAGGATTCTGTGAAAAATCAAGCTAAGATGATGGGAGTTGGGTTATAAGGTTTAAGGGCTTCTAGAAAAGACAAGAAAAGTGGCAACTTCTGGCGGGGAACCAGAGTGCTGGTTTGGGGAACAGCCCAGATAACAGATGTGAACTGAAGGGAAAGCCTGCAACATCGCTGCATAGACACAGGATCCTTTACAGCTGGCAGGAAGAGAGGAAAGGGAACTTGGCAAAGCTTGAGGAAGCAGGCAAGAGGACCAGGGCCTCCCTTTCAGCTGTGTTTGCCTGGTGCTGGATCTGCACCCACCAGAGTGCAAGCAGGGATTGCAGTCTCACAGTGGGGCCTGGCCTCTGTTCATGGCTAAGACAAAAAAGTGGCGGATGGACTGAGGGGAAAGGGTGGGATCCTCTGGCAGAAAATACAGCTTTTCCAATGACCTTGCTGTCCTTTTGAGAGTAACAGCTTTCCAGGACAGAGTGTCCCAACAGGACACTTAAATGCCTTCAGCACAGTACAGTACTCAGAGATAAAACTGAACAACTTTTCATGAAATCTGCCTCCAATAAAAACATCTTTATTGCCTTGGGCTAATGTGTAAGTTAGTGAGGGATTATAGTTCAGCTTCTATAGCCATTTTACGTAATAGGAATAAAAAATCCACAGGGACCTCATCTGTTAGTCCTCTAAAATATAAAAAGAAGTGTTAATCTGCACTTCATCATGGTAATAGGCTATCAGCTATTTTCCTAAACCCCCATGCTCACTGGTGTCATTCTAGGCAGAGCCAATCAACCAACTTAATCATCTTGTGACTTGCTGCACTGTGCCCCTTCCTTTTGAACATATATAAATCCTAATTATATTTTAATCCTTTACTAAAACACTGGCAAAACGACTGCTCCCCTTCAGCATACAGATGTGGAAGTTTATAGGCACAGGAGCTGCAGTACTCCAGGGCCTCCTTCCCTGGGGGCTGCGTGTTGCTGGCAGGGTTTGGCAGAGGGCACCACTGCCTCTCCAGCAGCAATCCTCTCCTGGCTTCTCCTGTTCTTCTCCTGGAGGGACAGCAACCACTGTAATGAGGTCACATGTTGTAAGGCCACAGTGAGGGTGTACATAAACCTAACCCTGAGGTGAGTTTGTCTCCACACATATGCTTCTGAATGCTTACCCACACTGCCAGCCCCTTCCAGGATATGGTTTCCTCACAGGCACCCTGATCTGCACCTTCCATCGAGTGCCTTCTTCTGAGCTGTCTCTGCCCTTCTCATCTGATGGAAACAGGGCTCCCCTGTGTCTCCCTTCCTTCTAGTGTACTCTCACCTGCAGCATAAATGTGCATACCCGGGCTTGCTCTGTGCTGTGCATTACTAAGAGGAAATACTCCAAAATCAGAAGACTAGCTTTAAAATGATAGATTGATTTTAGTGATCACAAATACAGTTCAGATTGCAGTTTTGGCTCTGTTCACCTCTGCTGCAGAAAGGGGAAGTCTAGCTCTTCATAGAACACCAAATGTTCAGTGAGACCCAAAATGAAGGAGGAGTTATTTTTGTTGGTCTTTTGCCTTCTCTAAAGTCTATAATATAACAATTCATGCAGACACATCACAAGAGGCAGCAGGGCTGTCACCACCAGTTCACTGCCTAATCCCTCTTGTTTGTGGTAGCAAAGATCTGTCCCCCACCAGTGCCTGCAGGGTGGCAGGCTGGGACCAGGGATGCCACAAGGACAGGTGCTGTCCCATGTCTCCGTGTCTTCATCTGGAGATAGAGGTGGAACCTGCACCATGTGCTGCTCTGGCTTCAAACCACAGCTCCTAGCATCTGTGAGTAACCTGGGGACTGTCACAGAGTGCACAAGCAGCAGGTACACACACAGGGGAGGGTGCACATCACATTCACAGACCAATCTGTGCTCCTGGAGCAAGGCACGGTCCAGTTCCTACTGCTCTCCTAATGCATTGGACTGAGTAGGACCTTGTGCTTACAAAGAGCTCTTGGGCTCTCTCAAAATCATGTCATTATATGAAGTGTAAACTCAGCCATCATCATTCCTTTACACTCCCAGCCAGAAGCAGAGACCACCAGCATCTCACCATTTCTCCAGCTCTACTCCAAAAGAAGTTTCCATTCCTGTCACGAAAATAAACAAACCAGAGGAAACTCGTGCTGCCTACTTTAATGCCCCAATTCTCCAGCCTATAAAAGACTATCTACATTGCAGTATACTTCTGTCCAAGCCTTAAGAGTGAAATCTCCCCCAAGAATCACTTGTTATTGGGGAAAGAAGCACTGAAAAATCAGGCCCCTTACTGCAGTTGTTTACAGAACAGATCACCAGTTCTGGGAGATCAATGAGATAAACATGGCCCAAACTGTTTCCTGTATCATCATAGTAAACTTACAAGGATGCTCTTATAAAATGTAGTTTAATTGGAGTAGCTTACTTTTTAATTTGCAATTTTAAATGTGAGCATGTTATAACTTGTAGATGAACATTTCTATAAAGATAATTACATATGGCAAGACAGAAAAACTTTTTAAAACATTTTCTCTTGAATGTGTGCCTGAATTCATTTACAACTGTTGCTGCTTTAAACACTTCAGGCAGAATAAGTGGATGGCACTAAACAGCTTAGCTGCAATTATTATGGAATGTCTGAGGTATAATTTCCCCTGCGGTTTTGTTAGGCGTGCAAAATTCATAATTCTGATTTGTGGCAGGTACTTATTACCCATCGCAGGTGGAGATATGCAAATATTATTCTAGTAGGGGTGAACAGTCTTTATTTCAGTATTCAGCTATTAACGAGATTTGTGAGTCTGGTACTCTGGGGCCATTTAATTAATTAGATGGTACAGATAAAATATAAATTGTTTTGTAGGCTCCACAATTCCAGTTCTAGAAGATGTAAAATATGGCTAAATGAACTTAGTATGGACTGATTTATTGTTTCATGTATGGCAGAGGGGAAAGGAAAATTCTGTCTTTTACTTTTTCCTATGTAATCCTGTACAGCATCCTTGCATTGTCAAGCATTGTGAGAAAGGGAGGTTATTTATTTGTCATTATTATTAAGAATGTCTATCAGTTATCCTCTTTATAAAAAATTGCTGGCATGCATCAAGCAAGCTAAAAAATAGGCATGTTCTTTTATGGAAGCCAATATGTGCATGTTTCAGAATAAGCACGTATTTCCAAGACATTTAGATTTGGTAGGATAATATTGGCTCAAGGTCTGACACTTCTATTTTAAATAAATCATTTCCATTGGATAGATAAGCTAAACTTGCTAGGGGGGAATGCAGAGGGAAGCTACAGCAGTATGTTAGCACCTAGAATTTCAAAGAATTCTATTAATTGATTAATTCATATATTTATTTTCCTAAATTATGATCTCTCTACTCTTCCAGAGGGTTTCTGGAAAATTTTGAATACAGAAATTGAGGTTAAAAAAACCTCAAAGTGCTTTTATTCCCTGAAGTGATAGTTATAATGGTCACAATAAAAGAAACAGCATTTACCAGGAGTTACAGCAAAGTACATGGAGAGACATTCACCCTCCCCTCATGTGGAGGAAATAAAATGCACAAGGCATGAGACCGGAAATTGTTAGCAAACTGTCGGCAGGCATTGACCATTATATTAGTTTTAAATTGCAGGAAAATACGACACTACACAATTACAGTACCATAAACATTGAATGAAAACCAGTTAGTTTTACTAAAGTAGGAGTATAAACAGCAGTCACTCTTATTGGTTTATTGAACATATTTTGGGGCCCATTCCAGCTGTCTTTATTAGCTCTAATGCAAATGATTTTGCACTGCTATTTTGCCAAGCTCTGGTAGCTGTACTGCTGCAAACAGAGCCTGCTGCTTTGTGTCTGCTGGAGACTTACTGACAAATATGATAAAGGATACATAAAGTGAATAACAATACAGAACTGGCACTATACAAGAAAAGGAAAACTAGCAGGGGGAAATTATACCATCAGGGTAGGAGCTGGTATGGTTTTGTGCATGTAAATCAAAAGCATACAAGTTTAAAATTAGATACGTACCAGGAGTTTCTCTGTCACTTCCCTGCAGGGTGGGCAGAGCTGGTCATGGCCCTGAAGCTGCATCCCCTGGGACCTGCATCCCCAGTCCATCAGCCTGGAAAGCTGGAAGCCCACCAAGGGCTGGGCAAGAACAGAAAGATGCTCATGCAGATGGGAGCAGGCTGGACCAGGACAAGGTGTTTGAGAGGGAGAAGAGCTTCTGGCATGGGTGGAGGCCTGCCAAGACATAAGGACTGCATTTTACCCAAAGAAAAGAGCTTCTGACTTTGGAGACATCCTAAACAGCAGAGGTGCAAACTCCTTTGAATAGAGCTAGGGAATGACCTGGGAATATGGCTGCAGTAATAATTAAGTGAAAGGTAGAAAGTAGAGCAAATTAAAAGGATAAGACATTGATTGGGAGCTGACTAAAAGGGCAAGTCATATTTTGTGGGTGAACAGAATTGATCATGTAAGATATTTACTGTGGCTCAATTTTCAGTAAGAAAAGTCAAATGAGTATGTGGTGAGAAATTCCCTGAAGCAGAGAAGCCTGTAAAACCAGGGTGATGTGTGGGGAAAAGAGCTGTGGGCAACCGAGTCTGAAAACAGGATTTCCAGCACAGGAGAGCAGGGAGTGTTTTCACTGCAGTGCCAGCACAGGTAACTTCATGGTTTGGCTGAATTGTCAGCTGTGATCTGCACACTGAGAAACTTGGGGAATCTGAGTGCTGGTGCAAGAGGTATGCCTTCATGGTGCACCTGTGGGAACACCAGGAATATCACAGTATTCAATTCCTAAACAAACCCTGCCAGCAAGCACTAAAGACTGAGTGAATAGCTTGTATGGACAAAACGAGCAGTACTGTGACCAGAACTAGAGAAAAATCTCAAGGAGAAAAGCATATTTTAGTTAAATACAGAACAATACAAATGACAGTGATATCTATGGAAATGTTTTAATAGAAAAACAATAAATATTTATGATGTTCAGACACAATGAGGCCAAGTTACCTGCAGGCTTTAGATAAAATGCAGCAGAGTCAAACTCATTTCAATCTCACCTCTCATAGCAGTTGCAGAACATGGACTGCATCTCCTCCAAATAACAGCAAACTGTTCAGGAAAAAAAAAATTAAGTCTAGATTTCCACAGAGTAAATACACCAGAATAATATTCTGCATTTCAATACCTTAAATTGGATAAACAATACCCCATGGGTAGAATCTTTAAAAGACCATTCCTGCAGAAGATGAAATCTAGAAAACAGTTTTAATTAAATCTTTTCAATGATTTCATAAAAGCCCAGGCACAGCAGCAGTGCTATATGCAGTACCTCCACAGCAGCTCTGAGCTATACAGTCCAAAATGAAGGAGGAGTTCTAGTATTTCCTTTTTTTTTCCCCTAGGTAAGCACACAGAAACACATCATTAGTTCAAAATCAATGCACAAATGAGAGATGTGATCAGAGAATTACATCTGTTCACAGTAGCACAGAGAGCAGTGCCATGGGCCAGGGGCTGTTCCTGAGCCATTGAGGGGAGCAGTGCTGCACCAGGCTTTTGATGTCTCTCAACTCAGAGGGAGCTGCTGCCTGCTGGTAGGTGATTATCACCAGCATTTTTTCAGAACAATATAAGTAAGCAATGTTTTAGGTGGCACTAGAATATCTACCAGGCATAGTATTTGCAGAGAGATAATGGAGCAAAAATGCCTGTGAAGAACCTCTACTTCATCCAAAGACCCTGCTGGGCAAACATCATTCTCCTCCTACAGCAAGTGCTCCTCAGCACCAGGAGCCCACAGACTGAGCCCAAACCTACACGTAGAGAATCACATGGCCAGCTGGGAGGGGTCATAGGCACCTCAGGCCATGTCCCCACACTGGGCAGCAAGGCAGGAGCAGAAGGAGGCTGAGACCCACTGGGTACCTACAGGGCCAGAGACACAGCACCTCAGCCACTACAGTGCCACTGCACCAAGGTAATCAGGACAAGCAGCACCACTTGCTTTGAGTTCAGTTGAAAACAGACGCCCCCCCAGGGCATTAGCACAGAATTTCTGCACCCCTGTCATACACATGCAACACTGGCAATCACACAAGGCTAGGTAAGGGCTGACTGGCCATTTGAGAGCACTGGAAATCAGCCTAAAGCTCTGTGCGCTATGGATGGATGATGAGCTACACCAAGAGCAGAGGCTGTACTTGAAAAGAAAACAATAAACAACAACAAAACATTACCTCAGATGAAAAATCCAACAAGCAGCATAAGCCAAAACAGTGCCCAGCCCCATCAAATCCCCAGTTTGTTGATGATTCCCTGCCTCCTGTTATAACAGCTATGTTTATTCACATGTAGTGCTTTTTAAACTGTACATCCAGCCAGCACAGCTCAGTGTAGTTCCCCTGCCACCACAGTACATCAAGACTGCAAACGTGACTTCAGCAAGGTAAGATCAATTTACAGACACTAAGAAAGCATTCAAAAATTAATGCAACTAATCTCTTGGTTTCACCTGACAGGAGGTAAATTATTGATCTTTGCAATATGAAAGCACCAAAAAGAACAAACTCAGAACCACAGACTTTCATGTGCACCCTTGCCTCCTCTTGTCAAACTTAAAACAGTCATATCCAAAGGGCTGCAGGGAGATTTGAGAAACACTTGTTCTTCCTGTACAATTTAATCATGGTGTGAGCAAAAGGCAGATGCTCCAAGAAGCTTGTGGTTGTGTAAACAAGAAAGAGCATCACCTGAACCCATGGCACAAGATGATGCTCATAGAAATACATGCAGGGAGACCAGCAGTTTAGGCTTCTGGAGTCTTTCCTTAATCTTTAATATGCAATTGAGGATGTACAGCTCCACTGCTAAAGCCTGGTATAGGCACTGATATGCCACCCATGCTTCTCACTCAAAGGGACAAGCCTGCTTTATTAATCAAACTTTGTTTTTCCCCATTCTCCCCCCTCTCCTGGCAACTCCCTACACTGCAACATAAAGCAGAGCTCCTACAAAGGCACTGCAGAGGCTGACACACTACAGAGTGAAAGCCTCCTGCACAGCAGCTGCCCCCCTCACACCTGCCTGCTTTTTTCCACATACCACCACAGAAACGTGGCAGGAGAATTTCCATCCCCAATAAGCAATATATAAGAGAAGAATGCAAAACAGCCCTACGAATAGTCCCCAGTATTTTCCCTGCTTCTTCACTGTATTCATTGTGGAAAAAGGAGCAATTCCTCCAGGACAGGTCATTGCTCCCTAACCCTAAACACATAGCATTACATCAGGCTAAAGAATCAGTCTGTCACGTGATGCAGGTTAATGTCTGCTGGTATTAGCTAAAAAAATTATTTTGTTATTCTTATATACCTCTTCCATTCCATACCATGTGCACTGATTCATTATACGGATGTAACAGACTGAATGGTCTGAACCCAGGAAAGGTTTTCATTGAAGACACTGAAAGTACATTTTTCTTTTCTCATTTTGTGTATTTTTTAAGCCTGAAAACTCCAGGTTACACTTAACTTTTTTGTCTAACACAGCACTGTGGCTTTCCAGTGTATTTCAGTAGGAGTCTTACAGCTTCCACCAGGTATATCCAATTCTTCACAATGCCTTTAACCACAGGAGGAGTGTTCCCAAACTCCGTATCAAAAACACTTTGTATCAAATTTCAGCTGTATTTAGTATGGCATATTCAACTGCATCTCCTAAAAATTATCCTGCTCTTTGCTGGAAAGGTATAAGCTTTTGTCCCTACCCTGTAAGGAGAAACATTATCCTGCATATTCAGGCTTTGAGAAGAGTTTGAGCACAGGATGATGGAGAACCCCAGTGAACTGCTATGACATGATTTTTTTTCAAAATGCATTCAAGAGTGAATTTTGCCTTCTGCCAAAACATGGCACATCACAGAGCACGGACACAATTTCAGGGGCAAACTATACTTTTGAGAACTTGATTTAGTATTTATCCTCAACTTTTTATGTATTTTCCCTCACTCTTGTCTCCATCTCAGATGATAAATAATTCCTCTGTCTTTTCCATTGTTTTTATCTCAAAGGTGTTATTGATTAGGAATAGGTCTTTCCAGTTCTACAGATCTGGTACCATTTTCATCAACTTATTTTTTTATGCTGTTTTCTGTAGTACTGCTTTCTCCTCCTGCCTTTTGCACCTTCCTTTCAAAAACTGGAAACGAGTGAGATGGAACTTAATGGTCCTCTACTTACCCTAGTATTTCTGCTAGCTTTTAACTTGAATATTGGTGGTAGTTCATATCTAACCATGACACCATTATTGCTTATTTTGCCTTCAACATGCTCACGTTAACCTGCAAAGATGGTTCTAAAACAAGTTCTGCTCTAAACTTCCTTAGTAATGTCATGTTAGTAAAATTCCCCTTTAAAAAAAAAATCTCCTTGTTTTAGGAGAATTTGCAGCAATATTCTTCATTATTCTGTCAGCTCATCTCTTAACAAAAATTTTGCTCCGGCCCCACTGGAAAGACTAATACATTTTATTTATTTTTTAATTTATATTGTATGTATGTATTTCCAGGAGTAATACAATAGACCACCAATTTTTTTATTCTTCTCTTGTTTTGCAGCATACCAAGTACTTCCCCTTTAAACTTATATAAAGTTCTCTTTCTTCTTTGATCTGATTGTGTTACTTAATCATATCCCCTATTCTTGGTATTAACACATTCCTTCCCACCTCAATCCTCCTTTACCTTCTGCTTCTTGCTCCTGTACCAGCATTCACTCCTGTGAACTAGAGAGATGGAAGCAGATGAAAGACTTCTGTTTTCTTCCTTTTTTCTCATTATTTTATCAGAAGCTTATCATTTTCTCAAAAAATTGAGGTGTCACAGAGTACTGTCAAAGGCTAGGAGTAGTTTATCACATTTTCCCCTCAATGCATTACGAGTCACTTGCATGGCGTCTACTTTTACCACTTCTTAAATATTATTTTCTATGCCCTTAACAACATCCTGAAATGACAGCAGCATCTTCAGCAGACAAATTACCCTAGCACCCAACAGTCTGCATTCTCTGTGCAACTCTGTACATGTGTTGTACATTCCATTCCAACCTGGATGTGCCACAGCGAGCCTCGCTGTTCTGCGCAGTATCATGGAGGAGGGTAATTCCTTTTGGGAACCCCCCGCCTGGTTTCCCTACAGTCAGTGAGTGCAGCACCTCAGGGGTGCAGCATTTCTGCCATTGGACACTCCACCACAGAAGCAGCAGAAAGAGTCTCTTGCACCAGATCTTTCCAGTCACTGCATTCCCACCACCGATGCTGTAAGCGCAGCTTCAGTGCACTGCACTCTGCTGCAAGCACAGGGTGGGAGAATGCACCTCATCCATGTGCCCAGCAGGGATTTGTTGTTTGCTGTTTGTAGCAGAAAGCTGTGATTTGTTCAGCAGTAAACCACAAATTAGCATGGTCACAGCACAGGCAAACTCTTGCATCCCCAGAGGTGATAGATCCTTTCCGAAGGGGAAGTGGCTCCACAGATGCCTTTGTCCTCTGCCTCCCGAGTACCCTTTAGACCACTGCTCATTTGAGCCAAATGTCTTTCTGTTGGCAAGGACCACTAAGGAAAGAATTACCAATAAGATCATATGATTATGCCCAACGATTTAGAGTTGATATTAAACCTCCAGTAGCATTAGAACGGCTGTAGCTTTCACTGTAGCTTCTGTAATACACATACACAGGCAGCTTACCACAAGACATTTCTGAATAGTACTTCTATCTAATGCACAAAAGTTTGATATACATTTTCTGTTAGTCTTAGCAAGGCAATTTAACCTGTAAAAGTTAGAACTTGTGTTCTAGGAATTATATGAAAACACAATTGCATCTGGAAAATAACTTAGCACTGAAAGATTTCATAACTGTTTTCTAGTATCCATAAGAGACACTAAACAAAGAGATTCCCAGGGGAAAGCTCTCCTCATGCTTCCATTAGTTCCAGAGAACTAATGTTCTAGCTCTGAGTTCCAGAGAACTCAGACAAATAAATTTTGGTGTCAGTGCAAAGGGTTTGGCTTCAGAGGCTTTCTATGTGCAGGTTTTGCTCACTGCACCACTTACAAGCAGTAGAAAATTAATAAATGCATATGTGCAATTAGGCAAAACAGTTTCCTTTAGTGCCTTCTACATGGTAAAACAAAACTCATTGTTTGCCAATCAAATACTAAAGGTAAGTCTTTTGTGGTGGACTGGGGGTTACTGTCAACAGGGAAGGAGAACAGACCTGGAATCTGCATGAGGGGAGATGCCACATCCTGGCTGGAATCACCAGCTGCAGAGCTCCATCTGATGGAAATCCTAATGGAATGTCTTCAAAACCTTCACAGAAAGGCAAGCAGGTAACACACGTAGCTTTCCTTCTGCATATTTCAAGGGTTTGCACCACCAGTTTGTAGCACAGAGGTTTTGCTACACACACAGACTACCGTGTGTCGGTTTAATGGCAGGAATATCCATGTGAAAGCAGGTCAACCAGCAGCAGGAGCACAGCTTGATGAATTACAGAAGGTTTTATGACATCTTTTTAATTTGCTTTTTTATTTCTAAAGAAGAACTTTCTGGTGTGACAAGTACAAGCCAATTATTAACCATTAAACAAAAGGGAGAATATTTTGGTTAACAGTCTTTTACTCTCTTTTTGAATGTCAGCACATGTCCCCCTGGCAGATTCCATAAATTCAAGAGCTACCAGATGGTTGTGTAACAGCAATGCCCAAAATACACTGTAGAAATTAAAGAATCACAACAGAAGACAATGAGTGGGTCGCTAAGAGACAACATCTACTCTCAGTCATCACTTCCATTAGGTGGACAGAGCAATTTAAAACACTGCCAGGAATGGCACATCTTCCACCTAGAAGAGAGTGGAGCACAGCCTGCCCTGGTGTGATGCAACACTACACAGAGCAGCACACTGCAGGTACAGCTTGGAATGTGTGTATTTTAGAAGAGTTGATTTTAAAATCAAGGTAGTGGAAACAAATAAAAAATTACAAGAATAACTTTCTTGCAGCATTTGCCTCTGGGAATGATTTATCTCCACACACAATGCTCATTTGAGTTTTGAAACTTCAACACAGGATTTTTCTTTTTTTTTTTTTTTTAACTAGGCATTTTACATATCTCCCCTCTTGCAAATCTATACTTTTTTTTTTTGTGGGTTTTATTTTTATGGAGTTTGGGAGGGTTTTTTAGCTACATTCAGTAACTTTCCCACTTAAAAGCAGTGTTACAAGAAGTGTCCTCAGTTACAGGTGCGCAATTCAGTCATCAGGGATATGTAGATACCAAATTATCCACAGATTCAATTTTCCCCCATCTAGTTAGTAGCTGCTGTACAAAATCTTGCCTGACAAGGGCATTTTTCTGAAAACTTAACTCCCATCGACAAGACGTCATTGATTTACGAAGCGTGGTCTCGGTGAATATTTATATTCCCAATTTCTGAGAAAAGAAAATATTACCCAGGAAAAACGTATAAGCTCACACAAAGCATTCTCTGCAAGAGGGCAGCAGAACACGGCTCCAGTCAGACACCGCAGCTTTTCCATAAAAGGCTTTCAGAGGTGCAAGCAGCAGGGCACTGAGTGCTGGAAGAGGCAGGGATTTGGGGCTGGTGTCTGGGGATAGGAGGGTGCTACAGGCTGCAGCCTTCGCCGTGCAGAGGCGCGTGCTTACAACAGCAGCTCGGGCTTGTAAACAGCAGGGCTTTAAGCAAGCTCAGAGGAGTTCATGCTCCTGAGGAGGGAAGGCAGCACAAACTGTTCTGCTTCTTCACAGAGTCACCCTGCTTGAAACTGTCTAAAATTAGAGACACAGCCATTGTTCCAATGGATAATCAGGACTAAGAGCTTTTTCAGGGCATCTCTTGACAGCACGAGGGTTGGTACAATCCAGCATGTCAGTTTAGCTACACTGGAAATCTGAAAAGGCCAAATTACAGTTTCATTTTTTTTCTGTATTGCATTACAAAGATACCAACAATATCAACAGGATTAATTTGATGATGAGATTAAAAACATGTTAATGCCTTTTAATGGGATCAATCATGTTCTAAAAAAAAAAACGAAACTACATCAGGAGGGAGTCAGGGGAGTATTTGAGAACAGCTTTAATGTGAGTGTAAGATTTGGTGCCCATGAAAGATTTCTTGATGAGTTTTTTTAATTCACTTTAATCTCCACATAGCAGAGTCTGGAAGTCCATTAAGAAAAAACTACAGTATTCCAGTTTTGAAATTAGAAGGTACCACAGTAATTAACATTCCTTCATCAGTGTCTGAGAGGCAATTTACAGTAGTCCTACATTTCTGAGGAAATGGTGCTGACAGAGCAGCACCAGAAATGAGCACACTGAGGTAGAGCCCCTGACAAGGGCAGGTACCTGCTGAAGTCCTGAATTGTGCTCAGCACCACCACACAGCAAAGTTTCACTTTGCCTGAATTCACCAGAAATGGCTCTGCCTCCACTTTGCTATCCAAGACACTGTCACCAGAAAGAAAAATGGACAATCACAGAAAACACCACAGCAAAGTGGTTGCAAACTAAAACAAACTGTGCGACCTAGGCTCAACAAATAACAAAGAGTGAAAATAGCAGTCCCTAAGCGTGCCTCATAATCCACAAAGTAATCATTAAGTATTACAAATTATTCAACAGCTTCCTAAATTTAATCACATATGGTCTTCCTACAAAAACCCATGCCTTTGCAGTCCAAATTTGAATATGACATGACCAAAGCATTCTAGTAATGCATCAACTAGCCAAAAAAATTACATTAACAAATAAATGCAAACCAGAGCCATTTTTGTGCTCTACAGCAGTAATTTTTCTTGTTTCAGTACAATATGAGGTCCACTGTCCATGTTATCATGAACACACAGGTTCAAAATTTCACAAATTTTGATTCAAAGTTCAAGTAAGCCCATCCTGTTCTCCATTCTTTCAGATGATTGTAACATTCAGAATGAATTATTCTCAAAATTCACTAACTGTGCCCTCCACATCAAGGAGCCTCAGAGGACTCCATAATGGAGATAATTTAAATAAGAGCTTTCTACTGCCCCATCCCTCTGTAAATATATGAATATGATTTTTCTACCTCCATGACAAGGTTAATTCTCGCACACTGACTTTTAGACTTGCAATTTGACTGTGAACTGACATTTTGATAAAGAATCTACAGCATGCTTAACTGCACACCCCACTCAGCACACATGTTCGCATGTCCTACAGATAGCAGAGCCTGGTGCACCAACACATTCCTAATTAGCTATCTGAATATACTGACTCAGCTGCTCTGCAGCCATCCTACTCTAACTTGCAATTACCATCTTTAAAAGAAGTGTGACTGCTACTAACTGGCTACTAAATGCCACAGGAGATGCAGCAAGCACTTTACCCCTCTACTTCAAGCAACAGAGATAAACCTAAGGAAGCTGCCTAGCCAAACAGCAACACAGCTGGCAGCAAAGGCAGTTCCCTGAACAGCAGCTCCAGGGCCAGAGCAGCTCCAGAGCCCTGCAGTGCAGGCTCGGGAACCAGAGCAGCTCCGGAGCCCCTCAGTGCAGCTCCAGGGCCAGAGCAGCTCCAGAGCCCTGCAGTGCAGCTCGGGAACCAGAGCAGCTCCAGAGCCCTGCAGTGCAGCTCGGGAACCAGAGCAGCTCCAGAGCCCCTCAGTGCAGCTCCAGGGCCAGAGCAGCTCCAGAGCCCTGCAGTGCAGCTCGGGAACCAAAGCACCTCCAGAGCCCTGCAGTGCAGCTCGGGAACCAAAGCACCTCCAGAGCCCTGCAGTGCAGCTCCAGGGCCGGAGCAGCTCCAGAGCCCTCAGTGCAGCTCGGGAACCAGAGCAGCTCCAGAGCCCCTCAGTGCAGCTCCAGGGCCAGAGCAGCTCCAGAGCCCTGCAGTGCAGCTCGGGAACCAGAGCAGCTCCAGAGCCCTGCAGTGCAGCTCAGGAACCAGAGCAGCTCTGGAGCCCTGCAGTGCAGCTCGGGAACCAGAGCAGCTCTGGAGCCCTGCAGTGCAGCTGGCTGCAGCCTCCCACCCGCACACCGCTGCCCTCCAGCTCTCACGGTCCCGAGCAGCACACGCGGTGCTCCAGGAGCCATCCTGCCAAAAGCACCGTCTGTCCTGTTCCTTCCTTTCTGCACCACCACAAAATGCCCGTGCACGTCTGAGGAATAGACAACACCCCCTCCAAGCCCCTGGGTGGGGAGGAGATGTTATTCCATGGCCCCAGCTCTCCATCTTGCAGCTGCTTCAAATTACTGTCTTCTAGGTAATCTCCTTCATTTCTACCAAACACAGCCCATGCCATTTTTTATAGCCTATGCTCCTTCTTTCCCCAGTGCCATAGCATTCCCTATCCCAGCTACAACTGTACCATCTGTTTTTTTGCATAATTTTAATGTCTTATTCCTTTCCAACTATCTTGGCTGATACCTTCTTACTGCTTAGGACTGCTCCAGCCTGATGAAGGCAAACAGGATTATTCAAAATAATTAACATTTCTATAGGGCACTGACAATTGCACACTGATTTGAAACCCAGGATACAGAAGAGCAACATCAATTACAATGCTAGGAGGATTCTCATTCATTATCATGTTTACTTGCAAACACAAAATTAGTGATGCCTGGATTAAGATTAGAAACAACATAAAATGCTATCACAAAAAAAAAAAACCTCTTTTCAAGTGTATTTCACACAGAGCACATGCAGTACCTCTGAAAATATGAAAAATTATAATATCAAAGTCACTCTAATGGAGGACAACTTTTTCTCTAAGAGTAGAAATATGGAGAGAGAAAAGAGAAAATGGCTTATGATAATTTATTTAGATTTCTTTCCAGTAATATACATTTTAAAAGAAGAGGCATAATAAGCTGTAAACCAAGGTATAATAGTTAAGTTAAACTGCAAATTTCAACTTTATAACTCTGAATGTTAGAAAAAGAAAGTAGTCTAAATGGATCATAAAGTGTTTTTCTTGTTTAATAAAACTGGTTTTGAATTATAAAATTACACTTAATTATTAGAAGTCAGTTTAAAAATAATTTTGCCATATGCCAGAAGTCATGAGACAAAGTTAGTATACGAAAGACATCAAAGTTGTAATTCAGCCCTACAAAGATAGCACTTTTCCTGGTCAAAAACCTGAAGGTGATTAGAAGAAAAAAACCCTAGCAATAACTAGCAGCATTTAGTAAGTCAGAAACAACAAACAGGAGCCAAGTGAATTCTTTAAATGGAATTCAACCATCTCTGAAGTCACAACCACCCGACTCAGAGTCCCTGGGAAGACCCACTCATTCACTCTGAAACAGCTTTCATGACCCAGACAAATTCCTGCAGACTCCTGTCCTGGCTTCACCTACAACCAAGGCTGAAAACAAATACATCAGTTTTTATCTTTCATACAGAGTAATCTGAATACCTTCAAAGTCTTTCTTCACTTACAAAGTTGATCCAAGGTACAAGACCTGTAAGATACAGCTCTTTTAAGGACTGGGACCACGATGTCCTTGGGTTTCCAAGACTGAGGGGCAAAAAGAAGCCAAACTAAAGTCAAAACCACCAATCCATTATTTTTCCTCAGGCCTGTTTTTTGTCTCTGATGATGGAAACCTGTTTGCCTCCTACTCTAAGCCGATACAAAACCAAAAACACTGAGTCTCCAGCCTTTGCTAGGGGTCATTGACTTTCCTATATTCATGATGTGAGTAATAATTCCTACTTTACTATGTTACACCAAACATCAGAGAAGTGTGACAGACACAGTGAAGTCAATAAATAAAAGGAAAGCTGTAAAGGGTCTCTGCACATAAAATAGAGTGGTTTATCAGGCTAACAAGGACCTTCCCAGAGCCTCTGGAGAGTGTTTGTCAAGGCTGCCCCAAATGCTGGTCCCCCAAATGCTGGTGATGGGGCTGCAAAAGACTTTGAAAGGTATTGTCTTTACAGTATGATCTTAAAGTACTTTCTCTCCTCATTTTAGGACAGCTATGGAAGAGTAACAAAAGCCATACACCAGACTCATTTTTGAAGACAAAGTGAAATAAACAACCTAATATTTTGATTCCAGACTTACATTTAGACCATAACAATTTTTAAGTGACTACTAACAGAAATGAACTGAGTTCTTTCTCACCTCTTCTTGTTTACAGTCTCATAAGCTGGGATACCACACTACCAGTGTCACACAGGATGTCATTTTTTCTCTTGGCAAGTAAACACATGTGAAAGGAAAGACACTGCGTTTATGATAGCAACAGAACTTGCTAACATAGTTTTTACCAGGTTCCAAAGGGACAGCTTCAGGTTTCTGATGTACAGTCCAATGTCTTTTAGATCCACGTGTATTTTTCCACCCCGCTGAGCACAATTTAAAATGCAGAAGCAGCATAATTCAATATTGGACTATTTCACAGTACCACATGAGTTCAAAACAGAAAAAAATAACATTAAAAGCAGTGAAATCAATCAAATGAATTATCTGAAAACAAAATTAGAGCATAAAACAACAGTAGGCCCAGGAATAGACAGGCTGTCTCCTCTTTTACTCTTGGGACATATTTCTTTTAGTATGGCTTCAGTCACTCACCCTGACATTTCCTTGGACTCCCCAGAGCCCCTTGCAAGGCTGGGTCAGGACTGAGCACTGAAGTCAGAAGATGCTTTTTAGCATTTACTTAGCAGTTAACCAGGGAAACAGCCACCTTCATAAAGCACAGGGTATCTGTGCATTTTGTGCAAATTTTCTTTATCTTTCATTTTACATGTAACTAGTTTTCAAGTACTTTTCAAATTTTCTTAATCTCAAGACCTTATTCCATCAGGACTTTTATATATTAGCTCTCATCCTTGATTCTCCCAGACTTAAGCCTTCTCCCCTCCAGCACACTGCCAGTACCAGACTGCTGCTTGGCTCCTACACCTAACTCAGTTCCCTTGATTTGAAATAATTTCTCCCTTTCTCCTCAGATATTACCTGCAATGACTGATGGTCAAAAGCTGCTCTGCTCCTGCAGCAACTGGCAGCAGGCAGGGGGAGACAGGGCTGCTGCAGAGCCCCCAGCCTGAGGTGTCACCTGAAGCCCAGCACCAGGAGCAGTGAGAGCCAGACCTTGAAGACAAGCAGCAATGGACATCTGCTGGCAGATCTCCATTTAAAAGCACCACAGTGTGAATTTGGAGAGCTCCTTTCAGGGCAAAAGGAAAGTTTGGGGGTTTCCCCCCTTCACCAGGGTGCACACCTTGGGTGGGGCAGTGAATTGTGAATCAGGAATACACAGTATATTTGCAAAATATGATAGCAAAAGATAGAGTATGTTGCAAGAGGAAAAAAAAAATGAAAAAAGGAGTTATGCTTAAAGGCAGCCCTAAAAGGAGCAAAGTTTTGTTTTTTGTAGGAGGCATGAAAGGTTATTACTCCTACATGACAAGAATAGCATTTTTTACATCCCCCTTTTCAATAACAGCAGTTAAATTCTCACAGGATTCAATGTTTACACTCACAAAAATCAATTTTTCCCTTTTATTAAAAAATTATGTACAGTAAATTGCTGCTACAACACAATCTACATTGTTTAACATACACTGCTTTGATTTACTGTTCCATTCATAATCTGCTGATGATTAAGCTTCTCAAAAACAATCCACTAGCCTTTCTAAGTGATATCAAGTTGTTTGTTTTTAATCTGCTGAAAATCATCCTGTAGACAGATGCATTATTGAAGAATTACATTTTAATTTATTTTCACGCAGTGCCTGTGATAGGCATTTGGATTAACAGAGTACAATAATGCTTCTTTATGCCTGTCTCTATTCAAATCAGAAATTACCTGCATTCTCTGTCTCTGATGGTGGTCAAAAACTGTACAAAGAACTGAGAATAGTGCTTCTTAATATCACACAGCCCTGCTGCTCATCAATGAGTCTTTTTTTCTGTTCTAATGCTTTTGTCATGTATATGAAAGTCATTATGTAGTTTAGAAAACAGGAGATGAAGTGAAAGAGGAAGATCAGGGACCTGGGATGCATTAATATTCTACCAGCGTCAAAGATATTTCCCTCGAGGGGCTCCTACAGGCCACACTGTTATTACAGTGCCTATCCATTATCTTGTGCTGTACTTGGTATTAAGACAATAATGGAGAGAATAGGATTATGTGCAGATGATAGGAAGTGCGAAGGCAATTCAGCAAGATAGGAAATGAATGGAGACATGATTCTTTCCTCGAAGCTGGGAACGGTTTAGCATAGGGTAAGGGAGAAGATAAATGAAGCAAAATGAAATCTTTACAGGTTAGCTGGGGTAAAATGAGTGTTTACATAGAATCCGATGAGTTTAACCTTTTTGATACAGAATATCGCAGCATCTTTCTTTAATGCAGCAGTGTATATCCCTTCAGAGGTCTGGTTTGAGCTGAAAACTCACTCAACACATACAGGGAAATGTCTGGTATTAATCGGATGGAGCAGTTTTATGTAACAGAGACCCATTTAATTCACTCCAATAAAGGAAGAATTCTGAACCCCACTCCAGCTTTCTGTATTTCAGCTACAAACTTGAAAAATTCTGCCCACTAAACAAACAGTCAGAAAATAAATACTTTTTTTTAAGAAAGCAATAAAGAATGATCTAGCATAACCAAGTGAAATGCTGATCCCACATTGAAATGCTCACATTTTGCTTTACTATTGGACACCTTTCCATTTCACAAGTAAGAGTCCGTGGCTATTAGCACGTCGCAAAGGCTAACAATTTTAGGAGGCCAGCAATGCATTATGATAGCGATAAACAAAGACAGGACCAGATTGTGTCATTTACAGACATTTCTGTGGCTTATGTCTGTCATATTTTTTTTTAATTAGGATAAATCACACACACACAATTTGCAATAACAGCACAATGCCAGAAGAGATCATTTTTGCTCCCTAAAGTACAACTATAATTTTATTCCTTTTAGCAGCACTTAAAGGCTTTCCTTCTGTCAGGTTAAAACCCAACAAAGTGGATCAGCAGCGCGACCGGGTGAGTGAAAGCAGCGGCCAGAGAGGGGTGAGGCAGCTGGGCCACTGCCCCTCACCGCGCGTGCTGGGGATGGCGGGGCCGCCGTGCAGCGGCTGTCTCGGGGTTGAAATGCCGCCTTGTGTGCGCCAGATCCAACCAAGGTCCCCACAGCAGCCTGCCAAGCGATGAAAGGCGCCCGCTTGCTCAGCCGAGCTCCCCGGGCAGGCGGGACCCGCTGCCATTGCTGTGCCACAGCAGGCCCGGCCCCGCGGCAGCGCGGCTCCATGCTGCTCTCTGCTGCTGCCTCACTCACTGCCTCGCCACGCTCGCACTCCTCCCTTTGTCTCTGGCCCCGCTGCTTGCCCATCACCACTTAAACGTTGGCTTTCCTCGGCTGGTGCTGCCGGCCAAACTGTGCGAGGTGTTGATCCCGGCTGCCATTCCTGCTCCGTACCTGACGGCCCTGCTGGCTCTGTGGCTGTCCCTACCAGCGACCGCCATCTGCCATTCACCGGCTCTTACACCGCTCCGATCGCACAGCAAGGCTTCCCTTGGCTCCCCCACCCTTCTGGGGCCTCTGCCGTGACTGCTTTCCTCTGTTACACGTTGTCAGGCCAGACCCCAAACAGATGAAAACACATGTTTATGCCCCAGAAGCTCATGCCTGCCTGTGGCAGTGCCTGCACTACGTTGGCCGCTTCCCGGGCAATGGCAGAACTCCTGTGTTCAAAAACCCGCTGATTTCTGAGCTTTTAGACACATCCTGCAAGGGGGCAAAGCCATCAACAAAGCAATGAGGGAACCAGAATGTTGTGACAGCCCCTGGGTGGGCAGGGGCAGGGTGGCAGGGCCCAGGGAGGAGAGCGAGCTGCCCCAGAGCAGAAATGAACACTCCAGAGCACCCCTGGAGCAGGGCCCTGCATCCCAGAGCACACCTGGAGCAGGGCCCTGCATCCCAGAGCACACCTGGAGCAGGGCCCTGCATCCCAGTCCAGCCGGGGCTGTGCCCCCCTGCCCCTTCCAGCTGCACCCAGAGCCGGCACTGCTCAACCCTCGTGGCCCCAGCAGTGCAGGAAGCGCGGCAGGGAGCTGCTGCACAGACCCTGGAAGGAGGAAGAAGTCTGGAAAATGCCAACTTTTAATACTGACAGACAGATGACTGGTAGCCCAGAGGAACCCCACAAACACCAAACAGCTCAGGGCTCCATAGCAGTGAGCTGAGAGAACAAAACTGCCCATCTTCAAGCAAGGGAGTCATCTTGCACCAGTGACATTTATATTACATTTTTGTCTATTTTCCTGGTATCAATAGGTGTGAAGTTCTGCCCCTCCACACCTGTGTTTCACCCTGCAGTTCCGTGGAACCAGCATGAGGTGAGAGCCAAGCATCCTCACTGCAACTAGGAGTGAGCACAAGGTTTCCCCAGTGCCTTAAATCATCTTTTTTTCATCAGCTTTAGGTGACAAGAAGCATTTCTGTGAAAAATGTGAATCAGCATATTTGGGGAATTAGGAACATACTTGAGAATTTTACACAACAGCCATAAATTTGGGAAGATGTGAAACAGAATGAGCAGAGCTTGGTGTCAGGATTGCCCCGAGCACAGGCAGGTGGGGACTGTGCTGCACTGCCTGGGGCTCTCTGCTCACCATCTCTCGTCAGACAGCATCACACACTCCCAAAGATACTGCTAAAAACCCACGAAGAAAACTGTCTAATGAGGAGTAACAGTCAAAACAATGTTGCATGGCTGGCCATTTACTTAAAGAGTGTTTATAACTATGTTTTAATGCTTCTTAACATAATGAACACTTATTTATATAAATGTTTAATTATGTTTTGAATTAACTAAGTATGAATCTAGACTATCCCATAACACATTAGAGCAATGAGAAATCACTATGCATTATCTTGTCACCTTTTAATCTTATGTAATGTTGCTGGCTTTTATAGTAGCAGAAAGAGTTAACAAGAACAGCCAATTTAATTAATCTGCTCTACTTACTTTGTACACTGCCATTTCTTTCTCAGTTGAGTGCAGGCTGACTACACATTTGCACTAGAAATTACAAGTGAGTGAAGCAAATACCTTCATGAGTCATAAACTTTACCAATCTCTCTCTTACATCAATATCTCCTGTCAGAAGTTAAAGGCAACCAATTGATAAAGTCACTTTCAAAAAAATATGGATGGATTAAGCACATTCAAAACTACCAGTTTCAGTCTGATAAGGTCTGACTGCTTTGAATGACCCAGAAGGCTGCCCTAGCATGGGCTCAGACCCACTCTTAGTTTGCTGCATCATATTTCGTTGTCTGGTTTAAGAAATGGCTCAGGGATTTTTCACCTGGCAAGGCTGACTAGCTAGAATAGCCTAGAAATATAAAGGGGAAACCCACTCCTCCAGGTACATCCACCCAAAGGTAAGAGCTGTGCAAAGTTTACCACAGACAACTTCCCACGAGCAAATGGTGCCCAAGAATGCAGATACAGCAGGTGGTCTGTGCCCTGCACAACAGCCAAATGCAAAAACATGAATATAAAGGCAAAGCCACAATTCTTAACCGTAACTGGTGACCTTGGGGACAGCCATAGACATGGCCCTGCTCCGTTCCTCTCTGCTCCCATCTCCCTGAAGGTGACACATCAGGGTAAGGGCTGGGCTCCAGCACCACACGGATTGTCCCCATCCACCCTGTATGCCTTTGGCCTCTCTGGGACACTGCTGGCACTGCCACAGTGAGACTCCTGGCCCAGCTGGAGATGGGGTCCCTGTTTCTGAACAGGACTCTTATGTCCCTCAGAGCTTCCCACTAAAATATGGCCAAAGCTTTCAAGTGTTTCCCTGGTGGGACTTCTGGATCTAGAGGCAGAACAGGGTCACTCAGACCAGCATCAGGCTGGAAAGCCTTGGAAATCCTGCTTCATTCGTAAGACCAATGCATGTCCAAATTTAGTGGAATGGGGTCAAACAAGTAGTTTAATGTTTAAAACTATAATTCAATGGCTACAATTTCTTGCTGTAAGGAAACTCCAAGCTTGAAGAGGTTGTTTTCCTGCTTGCTGCCCCCAAGGAACACAAATGCAGGCTAGACAGTCGAGGTTTATGGAGAGAAGTAATATCTTTTATGAGACCAACTATTAGAGTTGGGGGGGAAGTACACGAGCAAAGAAGCCATTCTTTAGGTCTGAAACAGAGGGTTCAAACTGCAGCAAAAGCACTCTGGGTTGAAGTTATTATATGATCAATTAAACATTATGAGAGGAAAGGACAATTAGCGCCTCTGGAGCAGCAAATGGCCACAGCAAAGGGAGCCATGCCAGAGTCACTCACTCCCATGGGACAGCAATGAGAGAAACAGAGGGAGATGGACATCAATGAAAAGTGAAAAGCTAACAAGAAGGGAATGAAAATTACAATATTATATAGACCAACCCTTTTCTGTTGGGTCCCTGTTTTTTAGTACCTCCTAGAATGGGGAATTTCCATTTGCAGGTTTTCTCTTCAGTTTGTTTTGTCAATATGCTTTGAAAATCAGAATGTCATAAAAGGCAGTTTTTCTGAAAAGAAGTGTTCAGCCTGTGCTAATAATGTTTCTATACCTTCTTGAACACCTGAAGGAATTCTTTTTAGTGTATGGGGCTCACTGAATCTCACTCACACCATTTCCACAGATGTATCTGGTGCACAGAATAAAGCCTACCACAGTACTGGTACCTACGTGAGGGTGCCCCTGCCATGGAAAAATAAACTGGACTACAAAAAGTCTACACAGTACCACTGCACAGGTTGGAATTGTGTGCTTATCACAAAAATATCAAAACAATTAATACAAAGCGCTTTTTTTTTGCCGTCTTCTTGGCTTAGCGTTCATGGATTGACTCGATTAAAAATAATTTACCTATGACCTGTGGATTAGCTTTTATCCTTTGCCTAATAAATTCAAAATTATTGTGGATACCATAATAAAGAAGTCCAAAATAAGTTTTAGTCTGTAATCCTGTGAACGGAATATGAGTGTCTCATTTTACTCTCTTACATTACAAAACAGAAATATATTTATACACTCCTTGCCATGTCTAAACAGAAGGCACCCAGAACACCTTTGTGAAAGTGGAATAATCACTAAAATAATAACTATCACAGAACTGCACCTGTCCTGGCTACCAGCTTTCTGCATTTCAGCCTCTGGAGGAAGAGCAAAAATGCTTGGAAACTCACAGAGCAGGCAAGAAAATTATTATATTGGATTACAGAAACTTTACCAAGTCTAACCTGAAGTAAGGATACAACCTTGTTTTGTTTGATCCAGTGGACATTAAATGCCACCTTTCTGCTGACCTCAGTGACTTCCAGCTCAGACCAGCCACCTCGTTAAGACAATTCCAGCATTTCCTTGCATGCAGCTGCTAGGGGCAGAGCTGTCCTCAACAAACAACTTCCACCTGTATAGGCTCCTTCAGCTATCAGATACAGTCAAAGAGAATCACAGGCTCCAGTTATTAAAATAGCTAACAGGGACAACAATAAAGGCATAACATTGAGGCAGAGCACGCTTTAACAGAAATATTTCTCCTCTGCTAACCTGCATCTGGTTCACAGATAGCAAGCTATTAGTCTGCCACACCTGATTTGACATTGCCACGTGGCTTAATTTCATCTCAAATTGTAAGAGGCTGCTGGCTGCAATGCACAGTGAGAGACATCTCCTTTCACAGCAAGCACCCACAATACCAGTGGTTCTCAGACCTGCCCAGAGATAGTCGTGGCAGTAATTCCTCTGTTCTCCACTCTCTTAATTACTTAAGGCTCAATCACCCTTGCCCAGCAAGATTTGTAAGGGAATGGTAGTGGAGATCTAAAATCAGGCTGTATTTTGGTTGACATAACTTAACCTCCTCAAAAATCAACATTTTCCTTGGCAGGTGATCACCACCACCTCCCACATTCTACTGTACATGCTGCTAATTAAACCACAGTGAAATTCAGATAATTAGCAACCTTTTTTAAAACAGCAGGTTACTCCTTTCAAACCTTTATCCAGACAAAATGGTATTTGAGACATTTTAAAAATCTGTTATTTTCCATGCTTTCAAAATTATTATCCTGTTTTAATAGGAAGGAAAAAAAAGACCAAACAAACAATAAAATAGGACAAATCATACAGGAACCCAAAAGCAGGGCAAGCATTTGTCATCAGTGGTAGTATTTGGATTGTCCGACAATGTGAATACTGCAAAGAGCATGTTCCATCTCCCTAGCAGAGACAGTCCCTCAGATGATAATGATATGGCATTTTCATTGCATTCTAAAAACAAGATTTGTAAAACCAAGCCTGTATACCACTGGTGGGTACTCTTTTTAACTTTCACATTATATTACATTACCCACATTTGGTACACAGTGAATTATTATACTTATTTCTTAAATATTGTACTTAAGCACACATTGCTGGCATTTCTGCAAAAGGAGATTTGTTTATATTTAGGATTGATATAATGATGGCATAATTACATAAGGATGGAGGCATGCCTATCCCACAGGAAATACTGCTTATCTATGAAATCCTTACATTACTCTGCTGGATGAAACTTCTCCCCACAGACAGGTGTAAGGGGACTGACCCACCCGGCCTCCTATTCCACAATATTCATACTATTGTTCAAAACAGTGGCCACAGAGAATACACCAAAAATCAATTCCCTTTTTTCTCCCTGCTTGCAGTCACAACTGTGTGTCTAGGCCATGCCATCACTCCCTGCCACGTTCAGCAGGGCTGTTGGAAAGGATGCAGGCAGGGCTGCCGAAGCTGCTGTGCTGGGGGACCACAGCTGACCCTTGCTCATTACACTGCAATTCATCTGGGAACTGGGGTGCATGGCTGAAAGTTTTGCCCTCTGCTGCCTACAGCCCTTAAGCACTAATTACTAATTACTGTTAGTCAGCTGTTCTACCCCTTTTACACACCCCTAATCACGCTTCTCCCTCATCAACCTGGGAGCTCTGCAGGGGTTAACTCTGAAAAATTTTACAGTAAAGGTAGCTTTTATTGTAGTGGCAATTACAGAAAGAGAAAAAGCAATTTAGTCTTTTATGTGGCTCACAGTTTCACTAATGTCGTAGACTTTTAGCCAACTTCTTATGCATTAACTCACAAAAGCATGGTACACAACACTGCTAAAATAAAAAATAACATAAGACATGGCAAACTTGAACTCCTCAAACAGGCTTAATTCCTCAAATACCAATAATGCTTTTATAGAACAGCTTTGTTAGTGCCCTCAGCTTCAAGTCAAAGTCACTATAACATGAGCGACTTGAACAAGGCTGCAGAAGAAAAAGGTTTTAAAAAACCTGCCAAGAATTCCTTGCTCCTCTTGTGGTATAGTGTTCCTATTGCATTCTGCAGCTCCTGACATGTGATGACAACAGGAACTTAGATAAAAGGCAACATGCTGCAGCAGTAGTAACATCTTCCTACACAGTCCCTGCTTCCCCTCTGCTGGCAACAGTGGCCATGAAAACAGCAGCCACTTGAGCATGTCTCATGCAGCCACTGTTTCTGAATATCAGCCTCCTCCTTTCCAGCTTTCTAGTAAGGAATTCCTTACTAGAGTAAAGAGTAAGGAACAAAGAGTAAAACCTTTGACCAAACACCACAGTGTAAACAAAACCATAGCACTAAGTGGCAGATCCAGTCATTTCTTTAACATCGCCAGGAACGGTGACACCACAACCTCTGAGCAGCCCGTTGCAATGCTTAACCACCCTTCCAGCAAAGAAATTCTTCCTAATGTTAAACCTGAATCTCTCCTGGCACAGCTTGAGGCTGCATTCTCTTATCCTATCACTGACTGTCTGGGAGAAGAGACTGACCCCCACCTGGCTGCACCCTCCTCTCAGGTAGCTGTGGACACCAGTAAGGTCTTCCCTCAGCTTCCTTTTCTCCAGGCTAAACACCCCCAGCTCCCTCAGCCTCTCCTCATATGACTTACGACCATGCTGATGGCATCTGCTATCCCATTTGACTTGGTGGCCAGTTGAATCAGTTGAGCTGTAGCAAGGACTCTCATTGCCATGGGATATCTCTGGTGTGTTCTGTTCACTTTTGGGGTGAAATCTGTTCAGAAGAAGACTTTCATAATCTTCAGTTCTGATGACACCATACAGCATTTCATGCCTCCAGCTCTATCTTGTCCAGCTGACTGACCCTTGCCAGCTATCTGGCATGAAAAATGTCATTCTCTCAAAGAAAACTGTTTCAAGGACTGGAAAAAGCTCTAGTCGGTGTTTCCTCTTCCCTTCCCATCAGGTAAGGGATTGAAGCTCTCCACACAAGATGAAAAGTGTTTCCAGCACTCTGCTGATTTTACAACCGTGTGAGGCAAAGGTTCTCCAAAGTATTGGTCTGCAAAACAGAACAGAGGACGGCCTGAGATAAGAGTAATCACCTGAATTAATTTGTTGAGCCTCAGCTCCAAAATTCCAGAATTTGGAATTGTGTCTGAGGAGTCGCTGGCACTGAAGTGTCCAGCATACAAGCACCTACACTGAGACTTTTCAATTATTTCTGGGCAGTGAAGTCACAAATAAAGGACTATCTCTTTGTTATCATTTGGGATCAGAATGTATGGGAACTACCTAACAATGCTGTTCTCACTTATCACTTAACATGGTTACACTAAAACCTATATCAGATTAAGGACATGACTACATCACTATGCTTTAAATAAGCTAGTAGTAGATATCTGTGTCTGGGGTTTTTCTACAAAAGATCATCCAGGGAAGTTAAGATAAACCAACTAAACCCATGATGATAATGCATGTAAGTCAAAATGCATTAAATCCCTGTGTGGAGATTCTCACTGAGAGGTAAAGTAGTCGACTTTACTGTAAAGAGGATTAAGCTACCATGAACTACAGCCATTTTCCTTTTGAATTAGATCATCCACAGAGGAGCTTAAGCACTGTAGGCTTGGTGCATTTACTTCACACATATCCTTAATTTATCTGAATTTTCCTACAAATGGAACAAGCCTTGGTTAACCAAAAGGCTCCTTTACTTCAACTTGTGCTAACATTAAATCACATTACCAGTTTACTTGGTCTACAAATGCCCTATATAATACAACTAAAGTTGTTTTACAAACAGCAAAACCCAAGGCACCCTTTTGTACTGGAGAGGAAAATGCCAGCAGCAGGTGTGGAACCTGGACACCTGACAGGATCACTGACTGCCGTGCTCATACTGAGCTGTTGCTGATCTTGAAAAGTAAACAAAGAAGCAAAACTTGAATTCGGCATTACATTCCGTCTGGAAATGTCTCCTTAGGCATGAAAAGTGAGACAAACAAGGCATTCTCATGGGAAAAAGTTGAAATGGAAGGCATCTTTGTCCTGCCTGAGCTGGACTGGCACAGCACTGGAGTACGCATGTCACTGACCTGAGGTGCCCTGATTTCAGCTGGGAGAGTTAATTTTCTTCCAAGCACGTACAGTGCAGTGTTTTGGATTTAGTATAAGAATACTGCTGGTAACACCCTGATGGTTTAGATGCTGTTAAGAAGTTCTCACTCTAAATTAAGGCTTTTCCAGTTTCCCATGCTCTGCCAGCAAACAGGTGCACAAGAAGCTGGGAGGGAGCACAGCTGGTAATGCTGACCTGAGCTGGCCAGAGGGACATTCCACACCACAGAACATCATGCTCAGTAAATAAACTGGGGGAAGTTGGCCAAGAGCTGCTGACCACTGCTTGGGGATGGGCTGGGCATCAGTCAGACACCAGTGAACAGTTCTGTTGTGCACCACTTGTGTTTCTTGGGGTTTACTCCCTCTCTTTTTTTCTATTACTATTTTTTTTTACTTTATTTCAATTATTAAGCTCTTCTCATCTCCACCCATGAGATTTACCTTTTTCCTGATTCTCCTCTCCATCCCACTAGGTACGAAGTGGTACTTACCTGCTGTCGGCAGTTCAGTCTTGACAAGAAGATACATTTTTAGAGGTTAAATCAGATGCACTCTGAAATTTATCCATCCCACGCTCACAGATGAAATGCTAACTAATGAGCAAGGAAGAGCAAACACTTCCTCAGTCTGATACTGCTCTGATGTTAGTTCATCTGAATGATAAATTTTACACTTGACTAAAATGAAATTAATACAATTCACATTGCTGAATATTGGCATGTAATTGAGATGTGGCAAAGAAAATAAAGCAAAAAATATATTACACAAGGATTCCCTCTTGATTGCTAAAAGGTAGTTTGACTTCAAATGTGTCAGCAAACAGAGAGCACTAACTACAATAAAAAAAAAAAAAAAAAAGGGCAACTAATTCTCAAAAAATTGTCTTTATCCAGTTTTCTCCGCGGCACATACAGGCATATACCTGCAATAGAGATTTTGTGCTAACCTATCTATTGCTATTCCCTATGGATCTGAGATGTTAACACTGACAGCAGGGAAGTTTAAAAGAAATCTAACAGAGGGAGATGTTGAGCTTCATTTTTTTATTGTTTGTTAATTCTTGACCCTCCCTGAAAAGAACAAGAAGGAATCTGCCTACCCAAAGGGGCAGTAGCTGCCAGAGGCACTGCTGATCTCACGCCTGCAATCCACATGCCAGCTACAGCACCTGGTGCAGAAGCAGCAGCTGTGCTGCCAGTGGTCCCACAGGAGAGCTCCAGAAACTGCTCTTGCTTTGAGTCCAAGCAGGTTACAATCGTCTCCTCTGGGTATCTCCAAATAACCAGCATCAAAACTAGGTTTGTGTACAAAAGATATTATACCACTTAGATGAAAATTTGGGTTAGTTTCTCTGTGGTGATCTACATGAGATTAAGTAAGAGTCAGATCTGAGAAGAGAGTCTGATGGGAATTCAGTAAAAAAAAATTAAACAAGAAGCAAAAGAATACCTGCTGTTGATGAAATAGAGAATATGTCGGTCTCACACGTACTAGTAAAATGTTTTAAAATTGTTCAATCATCCTCTACAAGAAGAAAGAGATCACTTTTCTTACAGATCTTTCTTTCACCAATGCACAAGCCATCCCAGAAGGGGCACTCCTACAACTCCCATAAATTTAAGACCCTTCATACTAGTTTATAACACAGATTTTTACTTGCATTTTTATACCAGCAGTGCTAGAATTACATCTTGCACTACATTGTGTTAAATCATTATTATTCATAATTGAAAGATGTATTTAATCTCTAGCTGGAAAATTCCTTGTGCAAGGAGTTTGGAGAGCACACTGCCACCCTTACACTCCCAGCTCTGTTACCATGTCCCTCTACCTGAGGTGGCTTAAACCTCCTTCCATGTCTGCAGAGCCCCTCTGCATCCCCACTGTCCTGCAGCCAGTCACCCTGAGGGACAGTGCAAGAGCTCTGCCCATAAGAGGATGGCTCCCTTTCTAGGCTGTCCCTGCTGCTGGGAGCACTGCAAGCCACAGAGTTTTCCATCCCCTTGCTCTCCAACTCTCTCTGCTCACTGGGACATGCTAACAATGGGGACAAGCTAAGATGTTCACCCTGAAGTGACAAATTGTACACATGCCATGGGTCTGCCTGGCACAGCCTGAATCCTCTGCGCTGCAGAAAAGCGTTACTTGTGGGCATGTGTGGCTGCAAGGGACCAGTCAGTCAAAGTATATTTCTCCTGCAAAACTTTCTTCAGCATCTGCATGGCTGTATGATTACCTGAATGCTGTTCAATCTACCTCTAACTTGAGTTACGTAAGGACATTTGCATGTATATTGTAAGCATTATACTAAATGAGATGGGACTGCCTATGTAATCATGCCATGACTTTCCCTTAGGGAAACCTGGTAAAATTATGTTCCATTACATTTGTAAAATACTACCCATTAAAAGCAGGAATAAAACTTTTACGTTCATATGAAACAAAGCACAAAAGATTCTCCATCCTTTAACTTGTATCAATTTTGATATGAAAGAAGCATTTTCCAGGCAAGAAGGGAATCTGAATTTGACTTCACTATTATGTGCTTTTGGCTTTGATTGTTTGACAGTTAAACCTCTTTCCAAAATTCTATTCTATTTTTTTTCTTGTTTTAACATTATGAAACAAGAGAGAACAAAACCAGTTCATCTGCCTTGAAGAGGACAGACAACAACTTTGGAACAAATTTTCTTGGGGATTGTTTCTTATTTTTTATTGTCTATGCCACAGAAGAAAACTCTTTCTACTGTACTATTCAGAGTCTTTTACTCTTGCTGCTGGTCAATTCATTGTTTTAATTCATTGATGCTCTGGCAAACTTTCAAGTATGTCATGGGAGAATTTTAAAAATGAAGCATTCATTTAGAAGTCACACAGTGGTGATATATATACACAGCTTCAATTTAAACCATTATTGCATACCATCCTTTTCCTTTTGCAATAATCTATTAAATGCTTTCAAGTATGGAGAAGGAATAGCAACCTGTAGATCTGAATGGAACCCAGATGACCTATAAAATGCATCCTGCCTCACTGCCTGACTAGTTCCAGCTCTCATTCCTAATGGTTACTATTGTTATTCTACCATTCAGATAACCACACACATCAATTATACATTCTTCTGGGTCACAAATTCATTTTCTCAGGCAACATTTTTGTCTTAATGCATGATGCTTCTTCTTCAACCTGTGACCAAAGTTGAAGGTCTCAATATTAAAAGGGTATTACTTTTTCTTAAACTATGTTGATAATTGGAAAAACAGCTCCATGGAAATCAGAAGGTGCAGCTTTTTTAGCTATTTAGAAGAGTGTGTTTAGACCATATATTGTCTCTTTATTTCAGCAAATGTATTAGGCAGTACTTTGTGCTTTAGGTGAACATTTTTTCTTTTGTTCTATTGGTGCCTGGCAGCACAGCTATAATTAAATGTCCTCTGCCTTCTCTATTTTATGACACTTACAATTCAGTCATCTTAATTGGACTTTTCCTTAACATATAAATGGCTGGCTCAAGAAGCAAAACTTTTTTCAGTGAAGCAAACTCAAAACCTTTCACTATGCGTTATCTCAGAGAGTTTTTTAGAGCCTTTGGTTTATGCTTGCCTTTTTTTAGGTGATTATGATGACGAAAGCTTCAGATAACTCTATTTGCAATAATTCTAAGACAGCTCTCCAAATTAATTTTTTTTGCATATATAATTCTCACAAACAAAGCACTCATTATTTCCAAAGGGGCAAAGTAATTCCAATTTCGTGGTTGACAAAATAAATAGGGGAAGGTAACACACCACTTCCAAGGGTTTCTTGTACATCATGTAAATCCTTAAAACTCAAAGTGAGACATTCAGGGTAAGAGTCCTGAAGCTTCCTCAGCAACATGTGAAGGCCAGGGCCTCAGCTTTGTCCAGCCACAGGAGCCAACAGCCCCTCATCAACAGCCAGCAGCAGCAGGGCCTTGCCAGCAGTGCCAGGGGCTGGAGGAACACAGCCCACTCATCATCACTCAGTGATGTGCAGAGCATCTGTCTCAAGGAAGCTGCTTCCAAGCCATGGGATGCCGACACCAGAGATGCTATCAGACCAACCCAACAGGTTCAACACCAAGTCAGAGGAATAACCCTGCAGCAAAGTTGTTGTATTTCCATCATTTCCAAACTCTAGCCTCAGCAGCCTTCTCAGCACACAGCCAGTTTTGCTGGCTACAAGATTAGGCTCCTCCCTGCAGGCACATTGGAAACAACAACAAAATCATGGTATGTTTAAGCCATGCAAACTGACCCATTGAGAATGGATGTTTGAGACAGTGAATCTTGTAGTTGGATAAGTAACTCTACTCCCAAGGAAAACATCCATTCACTGGCAGACACAAACACCTGCCAAACTCGAACAAATATGCAGATAACTACAGAGAAACAAAAAAATGCTTCATTTGTATTTATATATATACATACATAAATCTTCATATAAATGCACATTCCAGCACACACACCCCAGGAGGCATAAACTTGAACAGAAACCTGCTAGTTGGCTTTTTGCCTACTGTTTCCTCCATCCATGAGCTGCTTTCTCAGGATAGTGTTGCAGTCAAAGGCTCATGCACAGTCATACCATTCTGGTCCTGAAGCATTCTCCTCATATGCCCAGTCCCTGCTGCCATCTTCATTGGGCAGGTCCAGCTTCACTGCCCTGTGAAAAGCAGCTTTTCCCTTTGGAGACCTATTACCAAGGGTGTGGCATCAACGGGAAAATGCTTTAAAAAATAATTTTATAAATATATTCTCTTCATTCTTTCTGGAGCCTAAGTCAGGGTAGGAGAATAATTTCCAAAGTTGTCTTAGAAAACCTTGTCCTTTTCAAGCCTTCATAGAGGCATGGGATGAGTTATCTTAACTCACTTGTCTTCTCGCTCTGGTTTCTGTTTCCCCTGATCAGCCAAAGAAGTCAAATCTCTCTAAGGACATCAGCACAGAGAGTTTTGCAAGGGGCTTTACTCCATGTTCAAACATGCACAGTTTTTAAGACAAGCCAATATTCTGCATTTTCCATGCTGCAAACTTGAAAAAAGGGTCTTCAGGTGTTAGGGAATATTAAAGGATGGTAATGGAGCCCATTTCAGGCACTTTGTAACCACACCATGGGGACCACATTAATTCCTAGTCTCTAACCCCTGTCAGCCAATCTGTGCCTTAACTCACTCCACATCAAGATTATTTTTAAACAAAATCCTAGGTTTACTCCTATGAGGAGAGACACAACCTTACAGGAGAGCTGAAGGAATGGCCAAAGCTTTGCATTTCACATGGTCACAGTGAAATGGCCTTTAAAGGCTTTGTGACACCTTTAAAGCAGCCAGTGGGAACCATTTAGCTGAATCCTGTTCAGATCTAGGAAAACTGACTGATAAATATTATTTTAAACTAGAGGTTTCTGGTTGGCTGGTTGATTTGTTTGTTTGTGGAGGCAAGGGGGTGTGCTAGGTTTAACTTTATTATAACAAAGCCTATATAAATGCAAATACTGTTTTCATAGATATAATTTCATAAAGCAAAACTACCCACAATCTTTAGCAGCGAAATTCAAGTGGCAACTGTGACAAGTAAAGAAAAATGAATGCGGTTAACTTCAGCCATCCCTGCTCATCTGAAAGCTTGTGTCAGTTCCTAAATAAGCTTTTCATTTTCCCTATTCAGTCTGCTGATCTTTGTTGATTTACAGCATGAATGAGCATGGCACATTGCAACTTGTAGAGTATATTTTTCCTAAATAATAAAACATTTATTGCAGACCCATCAAGCCTGCTAGTAGCTTTGAATTATTATTGCAATGAAGTGCCATGTTAACAACTCATTTACATTGTTGCAGAAGACTCTGGGTTGACACTGTATGTAATTTCATCCCATTCTGGAGAGAGGAGTCTCTGAAATATATCTAGAACTGATAAGATACAATTTGATGTTATTTTTCTAATCAACTGTTTTTCAAGATGAAGCTGCCTTCATCAAGTCCATCCCACCCCTCACCTTCCCTGCTGAGCAATGGCAGCTGAGCAAACCATTTCCACATGGTGTTCTCAGCAAGATCCAGCCTCAGGCTCTTCCTCTGTCAAAACAAAAAGAAAGCATGTTTAGTGGAGAGCTACAAAGATCTTTTTGCTTTGGGAAGAAAAGAACTTGTTGGGCAGAGAGTGAGGTTGGTATTTTGGTGGTTCTTTGAAGGGTCTGACCTACAGCTTCCTCACTGGCCTGGGGTGGGTACCAGCCTCCAGCTGAGTCGGCACAGGAGCAGGGACTGCCTGGATGTGCTCGGAAGAGCCCCCAGGGGCAGGGCAATGCCCAGCACTGCCACTCACCCCAGCTGCACGGGCCCAGAGAGGAGGGAAACCACAGGAGATGCTTTTGCTGGAGCACTCACACGTTTTGGATGATGTAACAACAATAATGAAGATGATAATAATAATAAATTATTAACAAATGAGGCAAAAATCCCCCAGGAAGCACATAATTCTCCACTTACCCATCAGAAATGATCTTGTTAGTCAGAGATTAGAATCAGTGTAACACTTCTTTCCATATTTCAACAGTATTGTTCTAGTTCATAACATTTAGTTCTGCTACTTATGAGAAATGCATCCTTTCCTAAATATAATTTAATTTTTGTCCAACAAATCCAAATTCTTCTTGCATGCTCTTCCATTTCTACCTAGTAAGTTGGGAGAGACATCACTAACTTCTTTAACTCTCTTGGGTACAGTCAGAGTACCCAAAACTTCACCAGATTTTGACCAAGTCCTGTCTAACAAATACTTTATAACACATCATCAGGTACCCAGTCCCTTCCTGAGATCATTCATTAATAATTTGATCTCCTTAGTCTTTCCTTTTAAGACATTTCAAGTGAACTTCTTATTATGCTGAAGTTTTACTGACATTTTCTAAGTCCCTGAAACTGCTTATAGTAGAGAGCAGAATTTTACTTTTCATGTAGTAGTTTCATTTGCAAAAGCATTTGGTTTAGTTGGTTTTTTTCTTTCCTTAGTACTCCAGGTTGAAGATTGACTGTATTCACTTGAAAAGGCCTCCTACTTCAGTTCCATTTTAATCTCTTGCCAGGGGCTGACTCCAAACCAGCAACATGCACTATTTCCCCTTAAACTAAACAAGCCAGAGCCTCTGTCCTACCAGCAGTTGCCTCATTTAATCCAGGAGCCAGATGTCGCAGGCACAGGCACCATTTCCAGCACAGACACACCTGCTCTCCTAACAGGCATCGATGAGAGAGAGGCCACCAGAAAGCAAAAACTGCTAAATCTGTCCCATTAGTCAGAGAAATATTCCTGTGTGCAAAATCACGTTGCTGTTATTCAGCTGAAGTTGAATGGCTGAAAAATATAACCATAAACCCCACATCCTACCACCTAATGGTATTAAATAATCATAATCTAACACAGTTTCAATGCCCCTTTCACGTGAATATGCTTATTCTGCTTTATTTCTAATAAATTAGCCAGTTAAAACATTATTTGAACAGTAAGGCACAAATAAATGAGCATTATTGTTTGCTGGTTGACTAGATAAGGAGTTAAACATCTAGAGGTGAAGTGGAGGACAATTAATATACTACCCTGCTTAATTATCATACAATGCCCACTTCTCAGGGAATTAGAGCTATTATGATCTACTCCTACGAATAAATGAGAATTTTAGCTCTCAGAGGGTAATGCAATAGTTTTGGAAATAATCTTTTTATGAGATTGTGCCTTTATCAGTTATGTTTCAGAGTCAGTATAAACACTCCTGTATCATAGGAGAACAACTTCGGACAGGCTTGTAATTTTAATTTCTGTTCTCTTTTTTTTTTCTTTAGTTCACTTGTCCTATGCTCTTCTTCTTGAAACCAAATGAAAAATTAATTTGCATCTTCAGATCATTTCACAAAATAGTATCAGAACAGTAAAATTCAAATAAAAATACAAATGATGATTTAAGCAATACAAATTTTGTATAAACTGGTTTCCAGTGCAACTGAACATCCAGCAAGAGTAGTCCTGATGATGCTCAGTGGTATCAATACACTGGAGGGTAACTCAATCACCGCTTCAAAGACAAGGAAAAAGGAAAGAACATTTCTCCTACAATTCTGCATGATGTTATAAGACATTTTTTTGTAATCAGTTCTATATAAAAATATTCTTTATGGGACATTTAGACCCAAATTCTTTGAATCTTTATCAACAGAACTGCTGATTTACTCTAAAGCTGCCTAGTTTCATATTCACCTTTCCAGCAGACAGAACAAACCTAAATATACACAAGTTTTAAAGCAGCTTGACCACAAAAGAAAGCTTTAGGAGACCCAAATAGTGGACCATATGTGATATCAAATGGGCAAGCCATTAGCATCAGCTGTGAACATATTGTACCAACTGGGAATGAAAATAAAACATTCAACTACCAACTGTTATAATCTGTAAATAGTCAAACCAATTCCTCTGGGCTCCAAAAATATATGAATAGGGTGACTCATTGGGGCCCCATTGTCCTGTTCATAGGTAATGCAGCAGATTTGCTCCTAGGAAAAAAAAAAAAAGAAAAAAAAACCAGAAACTGTGGTTGGTGAGATCTGATATTAGCAACAGTCTCTGTATGGTAAAAGACTCTTGGGCGTTTTGAAACTATATCTAAAGATTTCACATTAATGATAACAAAATAAAGAATTCTTTTGAAGCAACTTTTCTCTGTACAATGTGAAACATTAAAAAAAAATATCCCTATTTCACATTATGTTGAGAAACTAGCAGAATACTAGAAAATTTATAGAGGGCACCAAACTGCTGAGAATTCATTGTACAGCTGGCAAGTGCACTCCTACCTACTAGTTGCTTCACATTTAATAATGCATGTTATGAACAGATGGGTAGAATGTCAATAAGGCTCTCTGTATCATCAGTGGTAATGAAATAGTGGACTTTGAATGTTTAATAGCACAGAAAACAAAAAGCCTAGAGGAAATTTGTCAATGTCGTGCATGCAATCCTTCAGCAGTGCTTTAACACTGTTAGTGTGAGGCCATATGTTTCTTCTAACAGGATCTACTGTAGCTGGGTGCCAAAAAAAGTTTGACACTTTTTTTTTAATTCCTACAACATGTTAAGAGCAATACCCCGTGAATCAGTCAAGCAGAGTAGTCAGCAGAAGTGCAATATCATTACTCTTTTTATTTCTTTTCTCAATGAAAAGAAATTAAAGGAAACTTACTAGTAAACATTGTTCTTTATACCTTTTTCAAAAATGCATTTGAAGTAATGTCTTTACAATTAAATGTAGAAATAAAGGCACTAACTTGTATTAGGTAGTATATCTCATTGTCAAGAGCTGTAGAAGATGAGAGTTTAGAAAATATTGCAAGTATAAGTAAAGAAGAAAACATACATAGCAGCACCTAGAAATCAGACACATAAAAAGGAATAAAATAAAAATTCTCTTTGGTAAATAATCTTAGGGAAAACTCAGCTAAGATTTTCAGGAAAAATGCCTTGGAATAGCCAAAATGAAGAGGCTAGCAGCAAGTGGCCACTCTGAGATGCAGCCCTGGGAATAAGTGGGAATGAGCACACCAGGCACAGGCTTTCTCTGTAAAATGGATGGAGAAACAGCAGCCTGGCAGGTAGTAGCACCTACAAAGGCTACAGGGGCACCTGCTGTGGTGTTTCCACCCTGCACACTTTTCAGGGAAGCTGTCCTCAGTATTTCAGGCAGTGTCAGACAGCTGTGGCAGGTAAGCCTCTGTGAAACAGCGAGATCTCAAGTTCCAGCAGTACAGCTGGAATCCTAAGCACGAGAAGTCAGCAGAAATTAATGCAAGTTTAACTATTGATTCTGGGAGATCTGTTAGACAAGCATTGGGTCTCTAACAGTCTGAAAACTCCTCAGGAAAGGCTCAAGTACTTGGAGCAGAAAAGCAATACTTTCTGCCTTGTGACTCACTCATTAGTGACCAGACTCCCTACCCATGCCCTCCTTCCTCACATTGTCTCCTCAGAACCTTCCTGGGCTGCTCCAGTGCTACCCAGTCATGATGCCCTCAGGTGCACACCATGCTTGTCAGCCAGGACACCAAAAGTGCCCCGATGATTTCAAAGCCACCACACAAGGCCACTGTGGGATCTCTACCACTACTGAACTCAACTGTGAACACATTCCCTGTGTTTAAAAGTAATTAGGGAAGATTGACAGACAAACAGCATTTCCTTTAAAAACCAAGCTAGAAATGACAGCTGAATGCTGTGCAAGCCATTTCAGTTTCTCTCCTGCAAGCCAGAACACTCATAACTAGTAATAACAAAAAGAGTGGCATTAAAAAGAAAGCAAGTTTTTCCAGCTGCCCACAGTTGCTGGTCTGTATAGCACCAGTACCCACCTGTATGCAGCAGGAGACTGCAGCTACTTCCTTGCAGAGGGGGAAGGATGTGCAGAGAAGCAGAGCCCATCTCTCAGTGCCTGGAATGCATTGGCTTGCCTGTGCTCTGAGCTGGCACAGGCGGGACCCCTTCCTGCAGCCCTGAACTATGCAAACACAGGACTGGCCCACACTAGTAAGTCCCCCTGAGAGCTTGTTACAGCTCTGCATTTCCCTGCACAGACATGTTTCAATTTCTCCTGAATAAGGAGCTAAAATTTAGCCCAGGACTTCCAAATCAGACCTTGGACTTAAGTAGAGCATCACCCTACTTTTTCTCTTGCCTTCTATTGCCTGGGAAACATTCTGAGTTCTGACCTCAACAGTTGCACCTAACAAGAATGAAGTGAATTTTGTGCAAGCTGCAGAAACACAAAGACTAAGCAGTATGCAGGCTTTCTGTGAAGCAGAGCCACAAGAGGTGAGAAATTAAGAACTGAGTAGCAGTTGGGGATCCGCACTCAAAATGGCTACAAGAGCTGTGCATCCCAAATTAGAAAGACAGCAAAGGGACCTGTCTATCTCAAAACACTGATGAAAATAGGCTACTTATATGATTTCTCATAGCTGGAATCTCCTGTGTTTTTTGGACCCTAAAAAAGAGAACCTGAAGAAAATGCTGTGGCGAGCATCTGACTGTCGTGTGGTTTGAAGGTAAATGTAGTTCTCAGCCTAGAAGGTCTTAGGTAGGTTTTTCAAAACCAAAAAGATATTGATAAACTGAGTAAAGCTGCTTAAAGGAAAAAAAAAATCTCTAAGTGTTTAACATGTAAAAGCTACCGAGGAAAAAGGATATAACTAGAAATAATGGAGAGAAAAAGCTTAAGCTCAACAGAGTATTGGGAAAGTCTTCCTGACAGCGAGATGTATTAGCCTGTGAAATAGTCTCCCAAGGAGAGATATGGAAGCTTTCACTTGGGATTTTAAAAACTAAAGTTGACATAACCCTAAAAAATGTTCTCAATGAAATAATTCTACACTGGAAAAAAAAGCAGGCAGGATGATCTATTATGTCTTTTCTAAGTTTCTTCAATCTTTGAGGCTTTAGGAACATATCTTGAACAGCCAAAGGTTATCAGAAAGGAGCTTCTTCAATTAATATGATGAACAACAAGATTACAAAGGTGATAACTATGAAAGCCTATTACAAATCATCTCTCTAAATACTAAAAAAGGAGATGCTTTTCAGACAATGGAAGTTTTACCCAAGACCTGACAAATATAACCTCAATCCACCAGCTTTCAAATACAGGCTTAGTTTTAAGTGTGTCCTTATTTCCCATTAGCTTAAAGAAACCCAAACCCAACTCTGAAATGAACTAAAAAGAAACAGGCTTCCCAATAGTCTTTGAAAAAATTCATCCTCTCTACACAGACCTGGGAAATGCTATGAGTAACCAGGTTTAAACAAACAATACTATTTATTATACCTATATTAGCACGTTTTGAGTCTCCACTGACATGCTCTGCATGTCTATGGTGAACCTGTTCTGTCTTATCATACACGTATATCACTACCAATATCAATATTTAGCACATATTATGTTTCATTCACTGCTCCAAGATCATTGGTGAATAGCTAAACAGAGCTGTGAAGTAAGTGAATTGCTGAATTAGTGGCTGAGAATGAAAACAAAGAAAAAAATGGTCAGTAAATATAACCTACAATAACTTTTTCAACTTTGTCTTGCCAGCAACTTATTAACACTCGGATACAAAGTAGTTGTAAACTATTTCCTCCAGGAACATTACTGAGGGTAAGTCAGGGCTGATTTAGAAGGAACTCTCCATTTACATGCTTTAAATAACGACACATTATTTGTATATTTCAAAAAATCCATCCTCTGTATCCATGGATATGCAATATATAATATATACCTTAAGAATAAAAATATCAAATATCTTGTCATCCAAAAAGATGCATTTGCAAATATTAAGTTACTCTACAGTACAGGTGCCCCTCACTCTCTCAGTCATATTTTAAGTCCTTCACCCCCTTCCATCAGGATTTTATCCCAAAATAACTCCCCAGTTTGACAGAAACACAAAACATCTGCACTGTCAGTCTCAGGAGTTTCTTGTAAGGAGAGAGAGTGAGGAGAAGAATTAGCTCATGGTCTGGTCTCCTACACATCCCACTGCTCCTTGGGCAGCTAAGTACCCCACCAACCCACAGGGACCACTGCTCCCCTTCCTCCTTCCACCTGGCCCCTTCCTACCTTTTCTCCCCACACCCTTTTATTTTCCCCTCTTATTATTAGACTTCTCACAAGCATTATTATTATTATTATTATTATCATTATTATTGTCTGAGTTTTACAGCTGGCACATCATCCCCTGCTGCACTAAATCAACACTTGTGAAAGCAGCAGCCTTCGAGTGACTGAGTAGAGCTGCTGCTTGCAGAAGTGTCAATTTGGTACAGCAGGGGATGGGGTCGCAGCTGCTGGAGAAGAGAGGCCCTATTTTATGTCTCAAAATGATAAAAATGTCAGAGGGGAGGGAAATCTGTACAAAATACAAAAAGGGTGTAGAACAAAGAAAAGAAAGACGAGGAAGAGGGGAAAAGGGTTCAAAAGAATGAAGGCAGAAGAAAATGACACTGCACAATGGAACAAAATCACTGCTGAATAAGATACAGGATTTTTGTAAGTAGGCGCTTTCAAGTTAAAAACAAGTCATATGCATATGATAAAAACTAAACCTGATGATAATATCCTGATTTGGGAGGGAATGTCTGGCTCATTAAACTGAAATTATTGTCTTAACTACATCTGTGATAGGTTAGGATATGTTTTGAAGAACAAATGCTGGGCATAAAAAGATGATTTCAGAGGGCTTAATTTTAAGTGAAAATTAGAAGACTGAGAATCCCCCATTCATAAATTTAAATCAGCAAAAGTGAACAGAAATTCCATGTTCTGAAGCAAACTTAGGTACCTCTAAATCTACCACTGTTTAGAGGCTCCCATTGAAAGTAGGTGCCTATTATTTTGAAAGTTAAAAGGAAAATAAACCAAAATAAAGTGTAGATCCAAAAGAGTCACAAAACTCATGTTTGCTTTACCCACTATATAAATAAGCAAATCTAATGCATATTTCAAATACTATTGTCAATAATGTTTTGCTTTTAAGATTACCTTTGTTTCTTCTAATCTTTCTCTAGGAGCTGCTGCTTTACTCTCTATTAATTTTCCAATGTGTACTTGCAGTAAGGAAAAAAAATGGACAATATACTTTAACACATAGCTCTGCTAAGAAGGAAAAATAAGCAAGTAAGAACACCAATTACCTATTTTCCGTAGAAAAGTGAATCCACCTCCCCTGCACTGCCGTTATGCTTTGACAGCCCTTGGCATCCCAGGTGGAGGAGAAACTGGATTCCTGAAAAAGCAGTGCTCTGCTGCAGAGCTGCCTTCCTCAAGGCTCACAGCCCTCTCAGCTGCACACGTATCATGTGCAGAATATTTTGCAACCAGGAGTATAGAAAGTTGCTGCTGGGTCAGCCCTGGGTACAGAGAAGGCCTGGAAGAGCAGAGGTGCCACTTTTCCTCAGCAGTTATTGAGAACCACAAGCAGCTCAGCTTAGTTGAAATGCTGTGCTCAGAAATCCATCCTGCTCCCTTTTAAGCCAAGAGCAAAGCTCCCATTAAGTCTCCAAAATTTACCTCTGTAGGTCACCTTATACATACACCTAAGCAACCTCATTTTCTGCCTTTGTTGCTTTTCCTTGGCAATGGCACCGATCTAGATATTAGATGAAAAGAATAACAAACATCAATAAACAAGTAGACAGAACTAAAGATCAGAAGCCAAATGAAGAGCCTTTCCTGTGAAAGGAAAATATATAGACTAGCTATTCCCTAACAAGACAATTCAGCTCTGCAACACTGCTAAAGAGACAAGGCAAGTGGGTCTTGTGAATTTAACACAAAAGTTTCAATGATTTCTCTTTAAAATACTTGTAGAAAGTTCATCAATTCATCTGGTCCAATATTTAAGCTACTTTGACAAAAGCAAGACGTGGTTTATAAGTCTCACAATTATTGCTTGAGATGAAGGTTTTATGAACCTTCAGGACTCCCTCTCCCTGTATTTCAGTTTTTGGTAAGGTGGGTCTCAGATGTCCTGCTGCTGGGGTGGATATCTAACCACCATGCCTTTCTCCATGAAGAGTGTCACACCTGTAACTGGCCTTGGAATATAACATTAGTCATTTTTCAAAGACTTTTTGGAAGGAGCATATTTGCAGGACAGATTTCAAATGTGGTCTCAAACCTCAAACAATTTATCACAAGAATTTATTACTCCCCTTATGTCCACTTCATTTTGCAAAGTAAATTGTACAGCCCTTCAGCTCCTATCACTATTCTGTTGCCCATCTGGCCATCATCACTCTTTATTGAAACTCACATTTGACTCCGTGCTTCATGTTCATAAGTCTTGAAAAGATACCACCATTCCTTTCTTCACTATTTGTCAAATTTAAACACAAATATAAAAAAAGGTCACAAAACCCTCCAACCACATTTATATCAAAGTCAATATTCAACAACCACTACTAGCTTAGGTATGTGGCATTGTTTTTCTCTAGTGGTTAGACTAACAATACAAACAGCAGACTAAATATTAAATAAAAAGCTCCTCTGTTCAGTTGACAGAGTCATTAGGTGCTAAAAAAGCTATGCTTGGGTTCTAGCAAGATTAACATCATGTCATCTCACTATATTATATCTACATATTTATCTACCAGTCTAATTGTATAGCATTCAGGCTTGTTCTAACCTCATGCAAAAAGGCCTCCCAGATCAGGCACACTTGTTAAGTTAGCTACAGCTCAGCCTAGATAAAATATATGATATGCAAAAACAAGAGCAAAAGATGGGCCCCTGTGCATGTTAGGCAGTTCATCAGTTCAGATACTTCTCTAAACCTACTCCTTGCAGCAGTACCAGTGTAATTGAAAATCTCTTCATGAACAAATTTAAAGGCACAACATTGGCATTGAGCAAATTAATAACTATGAAACAGGTCTGTGCCCTTTTCATCTACCTTTGTCAGCTGGTAGGTATTCATTCAGCTCATTGTGTATATCAAATTACAAGAATGCCTCAAACCATCCTCAAAAGGTGTTTACACAGTATGGGACTACCAAAGACAGAGAGCTATTCTCCCACCATATTCCTCTTTTACAAGATCTACAGTGTTTCCATGAAAAGTCCTGCAATAAGAACTCCTCAGTTACTCCTCAGCGTTAAATGTGCTTCCAAGATGATTAAAAAAAAAAAAAAAATTAAAAAAAAGGAAAGATAGAAGGAGGAAGGGAGAAAACAACCTTTTACTTCAATCTTTATATAAATCAGCAATTTAAACACACATGGAATGTAAAGCTCCAGTTCCTTAAAAAGGGCCTAGTTTTTGACTGTCACTAATTCTTTCTCCAATTTACACGTTTTGTTTCCTTTGAACTAGTGGCAAAATACCACTCCCCATTCAGTAGGAAGAGTCACTACAACTATTCCTGGTCCCTAGGGTTGAAGTTTTGTTCTAGAGCTGCTCTTCTACTGTGTCACTATGAATTAACAGATAAGAGACTTTTCATAGTGCTGAAAGATGAACCATGGCTAAACAAGGACTCAAACACTTCAGTAATCCCTGCTTTGAATGGGGTGCCATAACAACTGCTCTGACAAAAGGTCTTGTGCTGGTAATTGTGTTTGGTCTCTGATTTAAATTGGTGACAAACATGGGTTTCACTTCTTGTGACAAATGACAGATGCTAGTCATGGTGCTTATGGCACACTGATGCCATACTGGTAGGCACAGTATAACACAACCCAAACAGAGCAGAAAAAACCCACATTTTGGCTTTGGGCAAAATCAGTGTGTCCTGCTAACAGAACAGATCAAGATAAGAAAATACAGCTGAGCTGATAATCTGCTGTTTGTGACTGTAGTTCCCACAGTTGCTAATGCTGCAATGGCACAACTTCTGGCCTGCTTTCTACAAGTCTTTATTCACACCAGCTTACACCTTAGAAAGAAAACCAGTAGAAAGCAGCCAAAAAATTCCTCCCACAAGAAAACTTCTCTCTACCAAAAAAAACCTAAATAAATACATTCCAAAAAGATTTATAAATCTGGATGTTTGTAACACTGGTTGAATTCCAGGAATTTTTGAACTTATTTTTTAAAAATCAGAATTCATAGCCTTTAATACTGAAATGAGCAGGCACTATTAAGAAATAACCATATTTTACACAATTATCCATTATTACCTATTTCAAATAGCCTAAAATTGCATACATATAACCAAGAGTACGTTCACAGTTATAGGACTACCACAGTACATTTCCCACCCTTAGGATTTTACTTCTAAGGACTGACACAGGTCGCTGTGCTACTTGGGGTGGCAGTAAGTGTTTGGAGGATGCTTGAGGGATGGGTACACTGGGCAGAGGATGTCAGCAAAGGGCCACCTAAAGCTATGCCCATCCCACAGCCCCTTCCTGCCCTCCCACCAGCCATATTGCTCACTGCTCCCAGACCCACCAACAGCTCTCCAGACTCCCCTGCAGAGCACAACGGGATTTGACCCATCTTATAACCAAAACCAGAGAAGTTTTATCAGCTCCTACTCCCCTCCAGCCCAAATCCATGGCAGGGCACAGCCAGCTGCAATAGTCGCAGATGCTGCATCATCCCCTAAACACTTCTAGGTTATTTCTAAAATGCTCTCAAGCACAACAACAGGAAAAAAAAACCCATTACTGTGGATTAATTCTTAGCATAACAACAGTTGTGAAAGTGGAGCAAATATTTATTTTCTAACACGTGTGTTGCCGTGGAAACAGCTGCGAGACGCCGTTTGCTCCGAGGGCTGTGCCAGGGCTCAGGTGCCCCCAGCACCCCGCAGCAGCGGGCTCCAGCCAGGCACCACTGGGCACCCGGGGACAGCAGCACCCAACAGGAGGCTGCCACAGCCTGCCAGGGAGGAGGACGGGGAAAGCAGCACTAATTCCCAGAAAGCTACCGCAATTTACGCTCGAGCAGCTCTGACCTACTTTGTAAGTAGCAAGTTATCTCATTAATTTGCTCAAAATAGCAGGTCATTCTGTGTGAAGAGATGAAAAACAAAATCCATCATTTCCACTGCAGGGAGAGCCACCAAAATGAGACAACTCCGTGCTTGTCACTGCAGCTGCAGTTTCCTCTCCGATGTAATAAGCAGGTTACCAGTAGGTCTCTGGTTACTCGTGTGTGGGACAGCAGCTGAAGGCAGCCACCCTCTGCAAGCTGCACACGGGAGGGAGAGGCTGCCCCAACCCCCTCCCAGGGCATCCCACACCAGAGCTGCCAGTGCTGAACTGAGCAATCCTTGTCCCATGCATGGCCCCACAGCAGTCTCCCTCAGTGAAGGGCTCTACAGCAACATTTGGCAACTTCGAAAAGGGAAGCTTACCCAGGTTTTGGTTACTAGCTGGTCTACAAGTGTTTTTCCCCTCAAAGTTTATTTGTCCTTTTAAAGGACATATGCATAGACTTGGTAAAGCAAACAAGAAAATCTAATTAATACTAACCCTATAACTTTTTCATTTTGCCCTTAACAATTAATTTCTTGATCTTTTCTGTATGACTAAAATTTGTTTTGCCTCCCTAAGTGCAATTAGTTTTGTTTTCAGTTTTTTATTATTATTGTATCTATATATTAAACACACTGTGAATACATGCATGAGCATGTTCAGCTAGTATTCAGATGGAGGCGTAGGAGAATTCCTTTAAAAAAAAATCATTATTTCAGTCCAATTATAAAAGAAACCAAATCCTCAAACACTGGAGTACAATGTAGCTACCCTAGAGAATAGATATTTGGTTTTCTGACCAGCAGTAACAGTTTGTAATTGAACAGCTGCAGAAAAGAGAGGAAACAAACATACAACAAATTAGTTTTCAAGCCTATGTTCACAGAAAATTTCTATTCTATTGTGCTTTTGATCACAACATAATAAACAGAGTTCCTCCCTTCCTTCTCTGATCTTCTACAAAACAGATTTGAATGGTCTATAGAAGTTTAACCTATTATACTGCATAATCCCTCACTCCTGGAAGCAAATTAGGCATATAGCAGCTCAAGACTGAAATCTATTCACAACTGTTAGGAGTGTCAGATCCCAAGTAGTAATTCACTTATTAAGCACATACAGTCTTTTTCCAAAAAATTTTTACTATGTTCTGCTTAAAAATGGTAACTCTTTCTTGTAGTTTTGGTTTGGGATTAAGTGCTTCTGTCATTATTTGTATTGCAAACAAGGTATCAATCAAAAGGACAAGGCAATCATGCTTATTTTAAAAGTGCAAACCCTGTTTCTAGAGAATGGAGGAATGCATAATAAAATATGAATTTAATTCATATATGTCTATGTGCATCTATTTATATTGGTATAGTCTACTGCTGAAGTCATAAATGTTTTAATCCATTGACTGTGTTTGCTCATTTCCCATTTTCAGGAAAGAAAGAAAAAGAAGGTTCTTTACTACAGTACAAAGAAAAATGCTCTAATACCAAAAGATCCAATTAAAATAATAGGGCCATTTATTTCAGTAGGATTTCACATATACGAGAGAAATGCTAACCCTTGGGAGAATGTTCTCAGCTCATTTAACAATATATGTTTCCTCTGATATGAAAACTTTAGCTTTTGCATTATACCATCATTGCTAACAAGGCACATGTATATATCTCATAAGTAGATGGAAACACAGATGTGGGAGGAATTGTAATAGTTCTTTATCCATACTGCACTCCTCTCACGATAGACTTGCATCTGTTGTTTATGCACCTGGGTAGCATTTTTCCTCTCCACACATTTAAAAATACACACTCAAGAAAGACTCTGTACTCCAAAAGACAGTAAGAGATAAGTGAAGAACTAAGATACACCAGTCAGGGAAAAAATAAAAAGCCATGAAGAGAAACACAGGAAGAGTTTGGAACCCAGTTCCAGAACTACCAAAACATTTCAAAGGGTAGCTGGCACACATTTTTTCCACCAGCCAAAAAAAAAGCTGATCTGCTCCCAGAGCACAGTGTATCCTGGGACACCTTGAGCAGGGAGGCTGCACAGGTGCCAGTAGCTCCCTGGCTTCTGTCACCAGCCAGGGACACCAGCAAACCTGAAATGTGCAGCTCAGGAGGTTCAGTCCTTACCCAGGCAGCCTTGACAGCAATGAAATAGGCTAAAATTATTAGGTCATTATTAGAAGTTTACTTCCCATTTTTGTGTACCTGGAAAAAAGTTCTGATTGGAGGTGAGCTTTTTAATTTTTAACTGGTTTTGAGAGTCTGTTAACAATAGTCAGGACTGGGATCTCATGTCAGTGAACAATTTCTAACACTTGGACATTTTAACACTGCAATAAATTCATATTCTAAAATCTTCCTGTTTATACCAGCGTCTAATTTTCTCTATTTGCAAGACAAAGTTCAAATTTGACCAATCAAGCCATTAATGAAGGAAGATTTATTTTCACAGATCACTTTCCATCGACTATCAGCACACAAATATTTCTACCTAACCATGAGGACAAACATAAAACTAAGATCTGAAACATCAAATCCCTAAAAGAATTTAGGCAATAATCTCAAATTACAGATACAGTCCTACAGTCAAAATGTCAAAATTATGTCCAACCAATTCAGGATAGAAACATGAATGATGTGATTAGGCATTTCATAAAGCCTACATAAGGGACAGATCTCCAGGAAAAAGCTGGTCTCTGAATACTTTTTTTCTGCAATACTGTACTTGTAAGTCTAGGACTAAAACTTGCACATGCCTTGTCTATTTGATTGACTCCATAAGGTTTTCATCTAAATTCAAAATATAACTGTGTTTAGATATATTTGAACATTTTATTGCATTTAGTTATGAGAGATGAATTTTTCCTGAGAGCACCTAGGGCACACAACATTGCCAGATCATTCCAAACAAGTTAATTCTGAAATGGGCTTGAATCAATAACACAAAACAGGCGGTAAAGCCAATTTTTACGGTAGTCATGGTTGCATAAAATAATATCAAGACAGTCAGATTGTAAGCTCCCTGCATCACAAATATAATTTGCAACCAACTCCAAGCACAAAGAGGAAATAGATAGGTGGAAGATATAGATAAAAACAAATGATAGATAGATAGGACAAAAGGAACTGGAGGTAAAGAAAGAATGCAGAGTAGTTGCCATTCAACACAGCGTGAAAAAGAGCCAAACAAGTGCAGCGTGTAAGTAATTCAAGGTAAATAGAATGCTTTTCTTTCATTTAGGCTTTAAAATTGTTATGAAAAGCCTCTTTTTTCACTCTATCTGTAAGACATAGGCAGACAGGGGATGAATGTATAAATAAGTATGTCACTGCAATACATGGCTTTTAATGAAAATGGATTTTTAATGATCCCAAAAGCTACATTTCTCTCTGACTTGCTCCATTTCCAGACTATCAGCATGAAGTACGCACAGCAAATGCACTGGTTTTTCATGTCCTTCACTAAATCCCAGGACAACCAAGCGTCCAAGCCCTGTAAAAACCAGAGTTGCCATTATGCAGAGCAGACACAGAGAAGCTGCACGTCCTTCACTGCTTTTATTGAACTTTCAGAGCTCTGTGACACTGCTGTGCCTTCTCCCACAGCAGACCCCAGTGTGGGTTACCTTGCACTCCATATGCATAAATAAAGGATGATGCATGGCAATGTGCCTCCCTGTCGTTCTCTGCCTCAAGGACACTTGTTAAAAGTGTGCCATCCCTCCCACTCCCCCGAGCAGGCACATTGTGCTCAAGTGCTCCGTGTAAAACTCTGAGCACACAAATACCAGAGGATTCAGCTCACAAACGAAGAAAAGTCACAAGGGGAAAAGAGGCTGATGCAAACACAATGAATTCTTCTTTCCAATGTCAAAGTTCCCCTTTCAGTCAGCAATAAACAAAAATCTCACTGAAAAATGTGTAGAAATGTACTGGCTAGTATAAACAACATTTTTTCCTGTTTCTTCATGTAGGCAATAATAGTCTTTTTAGATTTCAGCATCATCAGGGAATAAAGGAACATTTTCCTTACTTTATCACCATCCATGAAGTTTTATCTACAAATATTTCCTGTAAGGTAGGTCAATGGATTAGGAAACTGTAATATAGTTGTCATAAAAGCAAGATAGCATTTAAAATGGGCTGGGACTCCTGTATTCACTTCATGTTCAATGCTTCAAGGTAAGCTTTTTGCAACCTATGTTACTTGGACAGAAAAAACCTCCATGTTTATCTCCCATGTTATCATTTTCACTTTGAACTATTAGAAGACATAGAAGGAATCCAAAACTAGAACACTGACGAAAAAGATAATGACAGAGGTGCCACACAATTGGTTAACAAATGCACCCATCCATTAATGAGTCAGAGGGCACAGCCTTATGAGGGGCTCCACAGAATCACAAAATCAAATANAAAACACAGAAAAACCCCAACATTTGTTGGGCACTGTCACATTCATAATTTTTTCCGTTTTGTCTGCTCTCCTGACTCAGTGTCTCCCAATTAATATTTACCAAATGTCTCTCCCTTCTTCATTTAAATCAGTTCAAAAACTGCACCTGTTTTCATGAGACCTATGTGTGCTTCTGACAGCTGATATCTGAGAAAAAAACAAGTCAAAGAACTTCAAAATCCTAACTAACTACATGAAACTGTAACCAAGAAAGCGAGTGCTCAGATTAGCTCTGCCAGTACAAGGCATCAGCAAGGCACATGGGGGTGGCCCCAGGGACAGAGTTGGATTTGTGGTGCACAGCCTGGGAAGGACCCCACACCTCTCATGCCATCAAACCTGGCTGAAATTCAGCAGCAGCACGCTGCAGTTGCTAAGTGCCCTGGAGACACCAGCATGGCCATGCTCGCCTCGTTCCTCTAGAAAATAAGGCAAAAAAACCTTGCAAGAGTGCCACAAAGCAGAACAACAAAATCAAGCCGCAGTATTCAAAGCCAGAGTTCATTTTAAACAATAAAATGTGGGAAGAGCTTTGAAAACAAGAAGCAGCTGCTGGGAACAGCCAGAGGATGCAGTCAAAGCCAAGGCACAGACAGCTGAAGTCACTTGCCAGTGTACAGATTCGCTCCAAGCTTCACTTAAAGGTATCAGTGCTTCTACAGCAGGGGAGGAACCAGACCTGCCCTGAAAGGCTATACAGGACTCTCTACATACACTTCAGCTAATACACAACAAAGTAATTTATACAGCACTTTCATTGCTTCATTTTAGCAGTTCTCCCACATTATCTAGATGAGAGACAATTGCACAATGGCAGGTAAATCTTGTTAGAAAGCATCCCAAATAAGAGGGAAGATAACATCCATCTTGCCACTAAAATACACAGAAAATACCTCAAGTCTGTGTTGTGTATGCTGAGGTACTCTGCTTGGGATTCTTTAAATAAAATTTGGTGAGGAAGAGACTTGCAGCTTTTTGAAGCAGCTTCCTTTAGTACTGCCATATTTCAAAATACTTTTCTTTTCCTGGCAGCTATTAAGGAACTGGTGCTACTGGAGCAGATTATCAGCCATAGGACTGTCTTCTATGGCAGTCAGCAGAGTCCCAAGCCCACAGGAGTTTGGTGGATGGGTCCAGCTGCTGGCCCAAATCCAGGAACTGGGACATGACCCTGAATGTTGGAGGTTCGGGCCCATTTCTGCATTACTTCAAAGAAAAGAAAATTACTGCAAAGAATGCAGTACCCTCCATTCCAGAGTACCCTTAAAAGGATCCAGGTCACTCCTGTACCACATCTCATACAAAGTAAGTTCTTACGTCTTTCTGTCAAGCTAATGGACACAATTCAAGGAATATAAAACCTTAAAGACATTTTAATGTGTTCTTTTCAACTGCCTTATTTAAATTGCATCATTTTTCTAAGGCAACACCTTCTACCCTTGAGTCATATTTGTTAATTCTGTATTAAAATGCACCCCTTTTCTCACTAATAGAGCATTTTAAATTATGCTCACACATTTTTAAACTCCTATTCACTATTAATCAAAACCATAATTCTCATAAACTTATGCACAGGGTTAATTCCAGATGCAGACAGTTAACATATTCTATATGTTTTACACGTATTTCAGAGAATGGAAGTTAAACAATATTTAATCAGTCTAAGATAAAAGTTTATTTCCACTGACTTGAACTACTTTTGAATGTGAAAGACAAGTCAACTAAACTAAGAGAAATGAGCTACTATAGACAATACTGTCTAACTCTACCTAAAAGCTGTTAAAAGTCTACAAATTTTCTTCATCCACCACTCACGACAAGGAACCCCTTACAGTAAAGGGACATCACTGTTTCTGTCTATTCCATACACTCTCTTTTTCTTGCTTTCTCTTTATTCTTGCAGTCTAGCCACCTTTCTCACTCTTTGTATTCCCTCTGATTTCTGCTTCTCCTTTCTCTTGGGTGCATTCCTGCAGCAAGAATGCAACGAGGATGGCTCAGCCACTGCACCAGCTGATCACCCAGCTTCTGCATGTTTGCTCCTGCAGCACCAGGGTAAGCCCAGGATCACTCATCACAAGCAAAACTCATTCTCCTTCCACTTCTGAAGTGCACACAAGCAGTTTGCAGCCCAAAATTCAAGGGTTTTTTCACACCCCCAGAAAGTCTTGCTAAAGTTCTAAATTAGTTTCTCAAATGAATTTGTCCGCCAGTTATGTTTTTTTCCTTCTTTATTTTTCAGTATATCAATTGCTGGATAAAGAATTATCTTCAAATGCCTACAGTTGTTAGTCCCCAACAGTTATCTCAGTGGTGACTTTTTGCAGTCTCTGACTATATTAAGCAGAGGCAGAATATGCTACCGACATCCACGTGCCCAAATGTAAAGGAATGCCAGCAGTTTCAAATTAAATCAGTTTTATTAGTTGGATGTTACTACCAGTGTTAATGCATCCTGATCTTGTTTAAAATTTTTACTATCTCCTTTTTATTTTCAAAATGCTTCTTATTCCCCTGTTGCTGTGAAAACCTGGCTGTGTATATAAACTCTCTTATTAAATGCTTTCCAAGCTAAGCAAGGTAGCACAACGAAAATGCTTCCTCCTGCCTTTCATCGATGCTGGTCTTTGAAATTATGTGAGTATATTGGCTGGACATTTGGGCATTTTTTCAAAAAGAATATTTAGCCAATAACATGATTTAAACTTTCTAACAACCCTTAAAACACTGCTCTCATAAATATCTGCAAAAAACAGTCTCATTGAAGTCCTGAAAACACACCGCAGTACAACCTGCCTGTAAAACACTTCTGGGAAAATACAGAGGAGGTTCTGGATTTCCAGCTGCAGCAAGGCAAAAAAACTCAATCATAATCTAAAGAATCCTTACTAGTTCTTGCAGGTTTTTTTAATACTTCGTTAAGAGGTTGACACAGTAGTAGTTATATCCATAAATAAGATATTTTTATTACAATCTAACAAAATCAAGACCGTAACCGTGATTCATTTTTTTTAATAACCTTAGTGCTTCAAGACTTCTGATCCTAATGGAGCAATCATGCATCACTGTTGTGTTCCAACAGAACTATTAGGCTCTGTGCTGCGCTGGTGTAATTGCAGTCTAATGGTTTACACTATCATAATGGCACTAAATATTTTACCAAACGGAGTACAATATCTAAAAAGTGATTTAAATTGTTCCAGCTTTAAGATCGTATATCAAATAAAGAACTGTTCCTTGCTCTCCGAATTGAGAGTAACAAAGATGTCAAAATCTTGTTTCTCTTAATAAATTGGTGAAAACACAAAATTAGAAGCAGAGTTTAAAAATTACAGCATAAAATGACTCAGTAAAAAATGAAAAGTGTTAAAATATTTTGAGGCATTTTGATGCTCTGCTTTAGCAGACTGGCATGGTTTAAATCATCAGATTAACAAAAGATACAGAATACTCAGAGTCTAATCTGGATTTTTTAATCAGAATTTCTGATTATTTACTTTTACAAAACTTTTAATAAAAATCCCACTCTGTGCAAGTGTAGCATATCATAACAAATCATCTAAGCATTAGATAACATAATTCTCCTCCTTTTGTGCTAAATAGCAGCAGCAAAGCAGCTGAGACAGCAGGCAGCCCCAGCAGTTTCCCTCCCCAGCAGGCAGCACACAGCACAGCCGGGCTGGGCAGGGACAGGAGCAGGGTGGTGACCTGCCAGGACCTGCTGAGGACAGAGGGCACAGCCCCTGCACAGGCTCAGAGCATTCTGACCCACTAAAGTACCTGGATGAACCAAGTCAGGCAGATTGTGTAAGGAGGGACCACGAGTGGCACGGATTTGGTAAATCCACACATCAGAGCAGCCCCAGCTGCACCTGCTGCCTCACTCCCTTGGACAAAGCCAAAGATATCTGTAACTCCAGAGGCACTGAACTTAGTACTAAAGGTGCTCAAAGCTTCTGAGATTGCCTCCAGAACTCCTGAAATTTATTTTTAAATACCTACTTTGCCTAAAGCTAATTTATACTTAATTCTATTGACTATTGTTCTTTAAAACTTGTTTTTTTTCTTTACTTCGATCTGTAGTATTAATTTACAGTGTTTTTCAAACACCATTTTCTGGGTAAACAAATCTTTTCTTTTTCCCAAAAATCGTGGCTTTTTTTTCAGAAAATGTTTTTTAAATTTGGACTAGGACACCAGGGGTTTTTTTCCAAAATTTTGTTTACTACTAGTACTTTCTACAACACTGATCTGCTTAAAAAAAAAAAAAAGAGCAAAAACATGTTTGTACTGTCTAGAGAACATTTTGTGCAGCTCATAACTCCTTGATTTAGGGACTGTCAAGATCTAGGATCACTCCGTACCTGGAGAATAAATTAATTCTGTTAAAACAGAATAAAATAAAACTTGACTTTTAACTCACACAGGAATTATTTTTTTTAAAAAAACATGAAATACAGTGAATTCAGTAATTTGGTACTAAATCTTTGAGCTTGCACAGAGGTACTAACAACAAGAACTAATTATTGCACATGCTGTATGTGAGATGTAATTTTCTAACATTGATGGTACATTCTCTTTCTAACCAAGCTTTGCTCAGGCCCAGAAGCACCTCTGCAGCAAACACTCCCACAGGACTCAATAGCTGCATTACATTAAAAAAAAAAAAAGTATTTGCTAGGGAAAAATGTTACTGAAACCAAACTTCTCCAATAAAACATCAATTCATCAATTTTGCTAAAAAACATTTAAAATGTACTTTGGGCTTTTTTCCCTCATTTAAATTGGGATTTTTAAATTTCTTTTAAAATACAGATACAAAATCAGGGTAGAAAATCTGTTTTCTAAAGATCTCTAGGATTTATTGATACAGTATACAGCCCTAACCTGTTACTCTTAGATAATTACCTCACACAGTATTCAACTTACATGGAGAAGTTTAATTTTAATTTACAGTTTAATTGTCCTACTTAAGGTAAGCCTGTCACCTGTGTCACTCTGTGGCTCATAACCATAATCCTCATTTAATTATTTACTTCAAGGGAGCATTTTAATTATGGATATTACCATGTGTGTAGAGTAACTTATACTCAAGGGCAGTGAGAATTTATACAGGAGAGTGCTCACCTGAATTTCCACTGGCCCCAACTCCACGTGCAGTGGCTCAGCTGCAGAGGCTGCTTAGGCTGCTGAGAGATGCTCTTCACCTTCTCTGGCCTAGGACCACATCTGGGCTGCCTGAAAACAGGCAGGACCACCAGGGCACGAGTGGCTTGGATGATGACTGCAAGGCTCCCAGCTGAAATAGAAATGAGACAATAATAACTTCTCACATCTACATTTGACCCTGCAAATAACCCTTGGACACGGGAGCAGGCATACAGCCTTGGCTCTGGGGGGAGGTCACCACTGTGCCCCATTTCTGTGGTGATCACTAATGGAGTGACCAGGAGAGAGGCACAGAAAAGGAGCCTTCCTCTGATTTATTTCTTGAAATTCGAGCAAGCAGTGATTTATGGATTTCCTAAGATAGGGACTGCCTGTCATCTTTTTTTTTTTAATAGCCATCAGTTGACCAATATTCTATGAAATTATCTACTATCTTTGCAAACTAGCTATATTTTTAGCTGTCTAAGTATCACATTGCAGCAAGCTCCATCTTTTTTAAAAAAAAAAAAAATCACTGCTTTGTGTTTGCTTTAAATTTGCCAAATTTGTGGGTTTGTGTGCTATCGCTGGGTCATCTTTCCAGTAATTTTAACTTCCAAAGCTGACATTTCACTATCACATGAGTGGCACTATACAACTTCCCTGCTCTGCACTAAGCAATATTCTTCATTGCCTGAAGTCCCAATAGGCAACTTTAAAAAAGTGAAAATATTTTAATTTTTAGCATATTTGGCACAATAGGAGCCATTGCTCTGCAGGTACACCCAGGCAGAAGGGATGCTAAGGCATGCCTTGTCCCCAGGCTAGCCAGCAGGTCAGCCTGGGGCCGATGGGGACAAGGAGCTGTCCAGCCTCCTGTTCTACATACAGAAGGTATGTGCCAGAGTGCAAATAAGGAGCCCAGGTTCTGAAGAAGTCCTTTTTTTCACCACTAAAACACTTGCAGCATTTGCAGTCTCCCTGATTTAGTGTTCAGCACTCCTGACTCGCACATCCTGCTTCACACCCAGGGAGCCAGGCAGCCCCACGGGCAGTCAGGGCTGTTTCCAACAGGGAACCCTTCCCTCTTGGAGAAGCTACTTCTGCAAACTCCCTCCTACACAGGAGGAGACACCAGAGCACTGCCTCCCTACCAGGAGACAAGCTGAGTGCTGGTGGCATTTCTGAGGGACACGGCTCTCCAGCACAGCCAGCAGTGCAGAAGGGGACATGGGGCACGCGGGAACTGCAGCCACCTGCCTCTGAGGTAAGTGCCTCTCACAGCTGTCACTTCATTATTAACAACCTCCATATCTTTGTAAGATTCTTATCTTTTTTAATAAACAGAAACAGTTACTGAAGGTTTTGTTTGGTGCCTTTTTTTTTTAATATTGGGATGAATCCATAGAGCTACAGTCATTTTCTTTAGTATCTACCTTTCTTCAGTGATGAATGTTTTTTCATGAGCAGTGTCATTACATACAATTTTTATCATCTAGATTGTTCTGTTTTATTCAGCAACCTAGAAAAAATTTTGGTTTTCTCTTTCTAAAGAAGTGACCTTCAACCTACAATTTGTCTGCTGCCTCTCACAGCATCCTGTGCACAGCCATGGCCCCTAACAACTGAGGGCATTCAGCACGTTCCAGTACTGAGTATATCACATTTCCCATCTGAAATTGCTTACCTCATCAGTCACTACGGGCCCAGTTTGGAAGTCATTAAAAATAATGAGAATGCTGGCACTTCTCCCAGCAATAATGGCACTGGATTCTATGTTGCTTTTTCACTTTAAGACATTTGTATATATCTACAAATCATTTAACTCTTATCTTTGTACTAGCTTTAATGAAACTAATGGCTGCTGAAACTGTGTGGGTTTTATTCTACTTTTTATTTAAATAAGCTTCTGCCCACTCCCTCATAAAACGACACAAACACTTACACAGCACATTGCATCACAAAAGCCCCAAAGTGTTTTCCAGGATCACCATATCCATCACTAAAATGCACACACTTCTCAGTCAATAAACACTTCAGCCAACAATAAAGTCACAAGAGAGTTTTCAGAAGGAAAGCTGAAGAGCAACAAATCCAATTTGTCCAAAGCAAATTCAGAACCAGGATCTTGCATTTTCATCTCCATCTGTATCTACTGTAGCATTTCCTTCCTAGCACCACACAAAAAAAATCTAACCCTGTATTAACCCACTGAGTAACAACACCATTCCTGCAGTGTCTGTATCTTACAAGCTTTGACAAGGTAACAAGCCCTCAGGAATATGCTGCAGGCCATCACAAAATGCACCTTCAGAGTTTTAACTAATTGTTGGAAAATGCAGATCAATGCATATTAAAACCTTAAAAGATTGACCCTTATTATTCAAGGTCTAGCTTAGGGCTGATGTAAAATTTCTCACCACTACAATTTTCCATAAGAACACATATGATTTACTTGGTTTGAAACAAATAAAAATAATACAAATATGGAAAAAACCTCACCTTCTTTAGATGTGTGAGTTCTTTAGTGTGTTTATTTGCTTTAGGCATACATTTGAACTGTACATTGAAAACAGACCTGTCATGAGGACAAAGACAAAAGTTACAGATCCAGCCCTTCTGCATAGGAAATGTGATATTTCAGACTCATAGAAGTTAATCACAGTATATAAAGTGACACATACATTTTGACATCACCTGCTCACAGAGCAGGTATCTCTAAGGAGGACAAGCCAAGTACTTGAACTCCCATCACCTTGGAAGTCCATCCACAGTGTGAAAAACCCAGAGACCCTGGATTGTCACTGAAAGCTCTATCTTGTCAAAATCAGTGGGATCCTGTATAACTAAACTGACTGACATACCTAGGTGGGAGCATAAAGAAAAGGCAGGTACAAGTCAGACAGTAATAATTCTAACCAATAATAAAACTACAGGTAACAGACTTAATAAAAAAGTTCCCCAAATGCTTCATAGAGTGAATTTTAAAGGTATTTTGATGTTATTATCAGTATATGTGAAAATCTGAAGAACATTACCACTGCATAAAAGTTAAGCTGAAAGCCTATTTTGTAAGGTTATTAAAAATATATTTTTAAGGCTGTTAAGTGTTTAACACCTTTGCAAAGTATTTTTTTTTACATTTATTTTTGAGTGCTTGATAAGGTTGTGTTTAGAACACATATTGCTTAATGTCTCTTTAGTTAGTGTAGCACCTTTAATCTCAAAATATTTTAGGCCATGTTACAAATACTTTACCAAGCCACAGAAAAAAGAAACCACCCAGCCATCCATAGCAGTAAACAGAATATCATGAGTTTAACTTCTTTTATCTATTAGATCAAGGAATGAAATTACAGCAAACTGGCTTTATGATTATCAATCTAGCTTGAAATTATCTACCACATATCACCCAACAGAGCTACGAGTGCAGGCTACACAATTTAAGCAACAGGTGCAGATGTTCAGGCATCATGAGTGATCTCACCATTTTAAGACATGAGAACATCCTTATGCAGTACAAATAAGAGGAGGACATGGTAAAAAATTGATTTGAAAATAATACAGAACAGCAAAGACAAATAACATTGTGGCAATTTAATTTTATTAAAATAGACATATGTTTTTAGAACATTTGGGGAAATTTTATATTCCATTTTCTCCTGCAGTAAATGGCAAAATGAAGGTAATAGTTTTCAGATACCAAAATCCTGCCTATGGCTCATCATCCAATTAATTGATATGAGTAAATTAGCTAAATCAAGCTAAATGACATCTAGTTGCTCCACAAAAGGTAGAAGTATATCAGAATAAGGGGCTTTCAGAAAATTATATCACTGCAGAGGTCTTTCCATTTGAACCTTAGAAACACATTAAAAGACATTTCTATCTTCACTTTTAGCAAAAAAAAAGCATTGAATAAAAGGATGACAAGTAATTCATATTCAGAAACTCGTGGAGAAGATTACAGGTGTTACAGTAGCAGTGGAGAGTTTCACTGCAAAAGCATGACAGAATTTTTTCATCTAGACCCTCTCCCATGAAAAGGATAAGATCTCTCCTACTTGTTACCTCACATGTTCCTCTCCTATCTTCCTCAAGGAAAAAGAAGAGAGCTTGGTAGCTCTGTTCTTCCATCCCCTCTTTCCATTGCAGCTGCTGCACCCATCCTGCCAGCCAAGGTGCTGCTTTTTATGGAGACAGGGATGACACACAGACAGCTCGAGGTATCTTGTTAGTCCTCTAATGAAATTACATGGGATAACTGCTTTTTTAAGGCCTTATAAGAATACTGCTTTGGTTTTGTGCAAATGTAGGACAGCACAGGACTTAAAATACACAGTGGAATTAGTCAGGGAGAACTGAATCTGGATTCAGTACATTGGGGGCTGAGTTCGAAATTTAGTGCCAGGTAATGCAGAAAAAAAATATAACCAGCCCCCCTTCATTTTGGATGTAAGCATTGATGCTGACTAAACTGCAGGGTTAAAATCTGCTCTTAGGAACAATAATCATGTAAAAGCTCTAACTCCTAAGCCTGAACTCTGCTGCAATGGGGAATACACACTCTCAGGCTGCACAGAAGCTTCTATTATGTAATAAAGAAAAAAGCACTGCTTTTCTTACCACTGAGATACTTCTCATGCTTTTTCATTTCAGTGGTGGTTTGTTTTCTACCCTCCTCCTTCCTGTCACCTCAGACAATGGCAGCTCAAGTGGACAATACAAACAGATGGGACATTTCTATTCATCTCACTCCTCCCTCATTTTTTGTTTGTTTTTGTTGCTGTAGTTTTACATGCATCAAAATGAGAATTTTGCCCAAGACACTGCCTGTGTTAAACAGCCCGTGCCACTCAGAGATTCTGAGCACCAGGTATTCACTGATGGCTTTCAAGTAGATCCTGGAGTGGCAGCCAAGAATTTACAGCTGAGGCTGTTCAGTGTGGAGAAAAGGAGGCTGAGGCAGACCTTATCACTCTCTAAAACTACCTGAAAAGAAGCTGCAGCAAAGTGAGATCCAGTCCTGGTTAATGAGCAATAGCATGAGAGAAAATGCTTTAAGTTGCAGCAGGTGAGGTTTAGATTGGATATTAGGGGGAAATTCTTCCCTGAAAGGATTTTCAAGCACTGGAACAGGCTGTCCAAGGAACTGGTTGTGTCGTCATCCTCAAGGGATTTAAAAGATGTGTAGATAGAGCACTTCAGGACATGGTTTAGTCGTGCTCTTGGCAGTGTTGGGTTAAGGGTTGGACCTTAGAGGACTTCCCCAACCTAATGATTCTGTGGTTCTCTCTAGTCAAAATATTGCACATCAGTACAAAAATACAAGCCTCTGAGTTTCACATCCAAATGTTAGCTAAGAAAGTGTTTAACCCTGGAGACATTTTCAGAAAATTAGTTCAGAGCCTTTTCACAATTTAATCAGAAGTAGTTTTAAACTCTGATCATGCAATTAAACACAAAACACTCTTGTAGTTGCCATTTATCACACTGCTACCATATCAAGTAATCTGGCCAACAAAACTGTCTGGTATCTAGGAGTGAAGAAATTAGAAGGATAATGTTCTGTAGGAAAACAGGTCTATCCAACATTTTACAGTGCTAAAAATACCCTTGGGACTTGTTCTGATACCTTGTAATTACACATACATATCCTGATTTATGGTCCATGTCTCCCAGCTCCAAGTAGTATGCACTCTGTTTCATAGCTTGCCCTATTTATGTGTAAAATACTTGCATCTGTAATACCATAAAGGAGAGGACAGGCTCACTGCACATGTTACTATCGATTTCATATGAGCATAGGCATAATCTAATGATCCTTTTCAACTAAGGATAAATATGCACAATTTAGCCTAAAACATATTCAGTGTCAGATCATTTCAATTGCTGCCTTTTAGAAATATGCCTCTTGTGTTAAAGATCTCTGCTGTCCAGCCTCCTTCTTAAGATTGTGGAGAGTGTGGCAAAGGAGAAAAAGATGTGCTAACTGGAAAAGGGACAAGAAACATTGTCAGCTGTGCATCAAGAAACACGTCTGCTTCAGGCCAAACATGTGAATTCATGTTCCACAACTTTCCCCTGCTTCCTTCCACCTCCACATGACCCTGCTCTCTGACTCAGCACCTGCAGTAATTAATGAAGAATGAGAATCCACCTTGTCTAAGTGAGCACGAGCAAAGAGAGAGGTGGTTGGTAGGAAAATAGGTAAGCATTTTACCTGTAACAATTACTGAAAGTATCCTAACAGGTATATGCAGGTCCATTTCAAAACAAGGAAGGACAGCCTGGCTTAGATAAGAGATCTGATTTTCATTCCCTAGGTCTGGCTCTGCAACCCTCACACAATCACTGGCATGTGGCTGACATCCTCTCTTTGGAGATGGAAAGCAAAGGAGTCACCAAACATTCCTTTGCTAGTGGGTTGTTTTGTTTTGTTTGGCTGGGTTTGTGTTGGTCTGGGGTCTTTTTTTTTTTAATTTTCCATCAGTTTCAAAATAAGAGAGCACATGCAGATTCCAGCTCTTCCTTTACAGGCAGCAGCTAAGGCCACTCCATTGCACCCATCACATTTCCTCTTTTAAAGATGAGCATGTCAAAGGTGGACAGAAACACATTACAACATTAAATCTAACAAGGGTTCCAAAGCCCATACCTGGGAGAAGGGTCTGCAAACAGCTGCAGCTGGGGTCATTAAAAATCTGACTACTTTTTTTTTCTCCTAACATATCTCAAATGTTATTTACTGTTGGATGCGTATTTACACCTTTTGCACAAAGGAAGAAGATTTTGCAGTGTTCTTAAAATAATTTTGAACAGGAGTCTGTCAACATAAGGTCCAGTCTATCCATGAAATAAGTCCATATTTTTGCTGATTACTTTTTCAAACACAGTTTAACTTGTAGGCTGAATTCAAGCCTCATTTCATTCCACAACACAGCTTCAATTTTGTGTTTGCCTGTTCTGAGAACTCTGTACCCATTTCCTTCTTGTATGGATACAATTAAAAATGTACTAATGTACCAATAACAAACTTGCATTATTAACAATCACTGCAACATAATTAGCAATTCCCAGAAAAGGCTACAACCCAAACCTGAAGGTACATAATATTCTTTTTGTTCTTTTATTTTCGTATTAAACTACATCTGTTACACATTGTTTATCTCTTCTTAGTGGTAGTTCCACCAAGTTTTCCTATATTAAGATGGAAATATACTTTTTCCTATTCAGATACAAGTAAGATTTTCGTCTTCATTCTGGAATTGGTGAATGAACTGAGATGCAGATCAAATGAATATTTTCCCACACATATGCACAAGCCACAAAATTTATGGAAAAGGAACAGCATAGGGAAAGATTTAAGGAGTTCTCATGCTTTTTCAGCAAGTTCACATAGATAGCTACGCAGTCAATTTTATGAATAACCTAACCAAATAAAACCAAGTGACACTTGTGTTTAATAACCTCTTTTGGGAACCATCTAATCTGCATACATCTCACTTTCCATGCTCTAAACACTTCTTTAAAAAAAATCAAATTAGGAGGTTTGCTTTTCATGACCTCTTTTATGAATCTTTATGAATAGTTCCACTGCCCATGTTTATTAGCTTTGTCCTCCTTTTTTTTCTTTAAAGGGTATCTGCATTCCTTCCAAAATAAGATCATTTTTCTTGTCACCCCACTAACTTTTCTTAGTGTTCCCTATTTCAAAAGGTTTATATGTTTAAACAAGCAAGGGCTCTGGAGCACCATCATGCATCAGATTTGGCCTAGAAATAGTTTTATCCATCCAACTCAATTAGGTGCTGTGACAGTAAGGAGCAAAACTAGACTCCTTAAGATATAATCCAACATTTTTAAAGACAATCAATACCTCCCTCCATGAGCATGCTCTCTGATTATTATTAATCTTGATGAATGGGAAGCTGAACACTGGACAGGGTGAAGGACTGGGCTGTGCCTCTGCTGCCAGTGAATGCACTGAATGAACTGACTGTGGGAAAACAGGAGTGGAACTTTTTAATTTTAATTATCTCAAAGAGACTAGGCCATGGAAATAAAGTTCTTATCAGCACACTGCCAACAAATTGATAAACCAGGCACAGAATAACTTATTTTAAAAAATAAATTAATAAAAAATTGGAGGATAGAAAGAGACAGACTATTCATAAATGCAGACAAGAGAGTTTAATTCTTTGGTTTTCATGCAATTTTCTTACGAGAGTCTCCTCAGAAGAGGAGAAATGAACCGAAATATGAACCAAGAAATCCTTGAACTATTTACTTACATGGAAGCAAGGAGATACCTTGGAAGCAACTTTAGACATAGATGATTTAAAAACTCCTTTGAGCCTCTGGAAACCCAGCTCAAACAAGAATGGTAGAAGCAAACTTAAGTAGCATGAAGCTGTAGTACACATCTTAACAACCTAAAAATAACCAATGAAAGCTTCTAGAGTAAATAGAAAACTCAAAATAAGCTGTCACCATGGCAAGATCTAACATTTTTACAGTGGTATTCTATGGGAAAAGTCAAAATAACAAGAGCCCTGATTCAGAAAATAGAGATGCAATGGCATTACTAATTTCTAGCCATCTGGATCCACAGAGATATTTAAGACTGCTAAGACCTAGGGCCTTACACAGAAACCATAAGGACAAAATATAGAAAGATGGACATAAGAGAGTCATTTAGCCTCAACAGCCCAAAACTGTCAGGAGTCTACCATTTTTAGCTTGTAAGATAGAGCACATATTTAGCATCTGAAAAGTCTGGATTTTGTAATAAGCACCAGACTCAATCTTAATGTGCAGAGGATACAGCCCCTTTGTAAGGCATTCAATAACATCATACTTGATCGTGTAAGAAGAGCCATTTAGACTTTACATATTGAGCAATGGCTCATCTACAAAATATCAGTGTATAGAAAAAGCAAAAGAACACATTACAAAAGGATATCCAGTCCTTCTGATAAGACTTTAAAGCAATATATAATATACCCTGGATTAATATCATATTAATAGCTGTGGCAAACTCATACCCTTCCCATTTCAATAGCCTGAGCCAAATAGGGAATGCATCTGACTATCTTTTCAGTAATTCTACTTTTTAAGTGTTACATTGAATCAGGTCAAGCAGAACCCAAGATACTTTATTTCAAGGCTATTTCAATGGTTAGAGAAGCAATTTAAATAGAAAGCGAGAGTGGTACTGTTCTCTGTATTTTAAACTATTTTAATAGTTTAAATAAATGAAAGTTATTGAAGCTGGTTTCCAGAAACGAACTTGAATCATTCACAAATGTGCTGTTTCAATACAGAATAAGATCAGCAGTGCAGAAATGAATCACATTAAAAAGCAAAAATATGCTAAATCAGACAAAGATTTGAAACTCCAATACATCACAGGTGATTCTCTGGTAGCATGTTTCCACCCAGAGCACACCTATATTGCACACAGAAAGTAGAAAATGAAAAGAAATGCTAATCCATGCAACAATGCAGCTTCACAGAAGCAGTGAAGTGACACAAGGGCTTCAGCTGGGTCCTTAAAAGCAGGCACTGGGGCAGAAGGAGATATAGCAGGATGCAAAGGGAATGGGTGAGTGACTCCAAGACAGGTTCCCACCTTGTTCTCTACCCTGCTGTCCATGCTCCAGGAAACAGATGCCTTTAGCATCACTAGAGTACATGTAGGAAGTAATATTTGAGAAATTAAGGCACTGGAGGTTCCGTGGTGGTGCTTCCAAGTGTGGTGTTTCTAAGATCATTCTCTTGTTCTCTTTTCTCTTTCTTTTTATAGACACAGACTCATGAAGGAAAGACCTTGCTGACTGAAGCAGTTTCCCTGCTGAGATGTGCTATTGGCATAGAGCTGGCAAAACAATACCAAATTAGAATAGAAAGCTTATAAGTTACCTTCACTTAAATACAAAAGCATACACACACTTCACTCACAGTGGAAGAGCAAATAAACAGAAAATAAAACTGCACATAAGAGCAACTTCTTCCTTAGCTGCAATAAGAGTCATGTTCATGCAGTTATTGCCTTGTGCTCCCAGGCTGGACTAGTTCATCATCACATGGGAGGAACACCAAGAGCTGATTAGCCAAGTACCCTCCTGCCTCAGCACATCCCTGGGGAGCACGTGCCTGCAGCAAACCTTGGCCACAGATCCACAGCACATTTCAGTCTTAGGTACCCATATTTTACATTTCAAAACAGAACTTTAATCCTCACAACCTACATCAACTAACCCTGGGAATGCTAAGGTTTTCATCACAAAAGCCGAGGAGGTTCCAAAATTTCCACACCCAGCAGGCATGCCCAGAAACATCTCAGTTCCAGCAGGTCTGGGAAATTCACATCTTTGAGGCCCAAGATTCATTAGGAAATGCAGAGACTTGATCCCTGTAACATCTCACCCAAGGACATCAGTCCTACAAGCAGGCAGTATTTTCACCTGGAGAGGTTCCATGCAAAAATGCATCAGTAAAGGCTTTCCCCAAAATCAATTGTCACCATCACTGTGACAAATCCTGCACTCTCCCAAACAACCCTTCTCAGCTGGTATGTACAGAAATCAATTACCTTTTCCAGGAAAGTAGAATAAACCTAAAAAATGGGGCAAGAACCCAACAACCAGATACCACAATTACTCACTTCTGGCTGTGAAGTCCCCTTACATACCCACACCTAGCTTCACTGCAGCTCTTTCCATGTCTGGTGTGAAGGAAAGGGGAACAATTATACTATCTCAAATCATCATTATTGTTTCAATGATTGCATTAGCATTCTCAAAGCATAAACCGCCCACAAAACATTTGAGGCAGACATCTAATGATGGATTTTCCCAACAGAGAAAGCAATTCCTCTAAGCAATAAAACAGTCTGTGAGAAATCCTGCAGTCATAAATCTAGTATTTCTCATTACAAAATTTACATCAGCCACGAAGTGATTACTTCTAAAATTACAAACCCTTGTGGGCAGAAATATTAGTGGGTTACCAATTGCCATTCTCATGAGTCATGAGAAAAGCAGTTCAAGTCGTAACAGTCTTGTAAAAAACAAAATATCAAAAGAATTAATTGTCTTATTATAGACAGAAAGTTCAGGGCATCCACATAATAAGCATCTAGGCATCAAAACACAAAGGTCAGCAGTAAGTTCCCATCAAAACTTCCAATGGTTACACAGGAATATCCAAGCAATATAGCTTTGTCACAACTTTTCCACACATCTCCACAAAAGCAGTACCTAGACCCTTCAAACCTCTGCAGCATTTCCCACATGGGAGCATGTAATGTGCAGAAAGCAGAGGGAGGAGAGAGAAGAGCAGAAGCATCCAATGCTTTCCAGTCTTGCACACCATGAGCAGTGCCTTCAGTTCCCCAGGGGCAGGGCAGCACTGAACCCACCTGGCTGCCACCTGTGTCAGGTGCTGGAGGCACTGGATGTGCAGCACTTGGGTAGGTCCCCATCTGAGGCAGTGGAGAGGGGCAGGGGTGTAAGTGGGACCATTCATGAACAAGTTTTGCCCAGCTAGCTTGATGCTGAAACACATTTATTATATCCCAGGGCTTGTCAGGGAGCTCACATGACCTTCAGGTTGAGGGTAACTATCCCACAAAAAATACTTTGGCTCATCTTTTTCTTCTTGCAGTGTTCTCTTTCCTGGGTGCTGCAAACCAGCAGCAACCTAAGGGGTTTGAAGGAAGACTGGGATTGAACCAAACACATTTTAATAGAAAAAGCATGTCCTCCAACACCTTGCTTGGGAAGAGATGAATGTCACATACTCCTTAAAGAAAACTAAGATATTGCACAAGCACCTTAAACACAGGATTGATCACACAGTGGTCACAAATAAAGTCAAGTCTTGTTTAACTCATCTGGACTCATGCTTCACATACATTAAGAAACTTTTCTAGTTTAACTACAAAGAAAGCAGAGGAGAACTCTTTTCAAGCAAATATGCTCAACTGTAAAATACATTTCCACACAGCCAGTTAAACAGGATGTTATATTGGTTTTGACTGCTCACAGAAATGAAGGGAAAGGGGAAACAAAAGGAAAGAGGAAATGGAGGAAAAGGGAACCACAGCTAAAAGAAAAGACCTGTGACAATATGTTCCCTCCACTTAACAAGGCAACTGCCCCAGTGAGAGGCAGAAGACTAACCTTGAACAAGTCCCATGGCAGATGGAACTTTGCTGGGGAGCACTGGCAGCAGCCCCTGCTGTTAAGCTCAGCTATTTAGTTGGTAAGAGGCAATCCAGGAAGGAGCAGAGATCAAGTCCCTTCCTGAGCAGCAGCAGTGGAACAGTGATGCCAATCCACAGGACAGGCCAAGTGGGACACTCAGCTGAAGCCAAGGCAGGTCCCACAGCACTTGAAGCCACTTTAAACCAACCAACAATTTAGAGGCTGTTGTTCAGCATGCTGAATAACCAGGCTTTGAAAGGGGCTGTTCTTCTGGAGACTCTGGGAGCTGAACCCAGAGAGGGGCAGCCTCAGCTCACCACAGCCCTGTGAGTAGTTATAGCACTATTGCTATAATATTCATTATTACTGCAAACCAGGTCATTGGCTATCATGCTACTCGCTTTATATGGCACAGTGCAAAATTTATCACAAGCAAGGTAACAGTAGCAAAAAAAGCCTGTAAACATATGCTTGCAAAAGAAATTAATTTTATTACAAACAAAAATAAACTAAAAGAATAATTCACACAATTTATTGTCTCATCTTCACTGTAACCTGTGCACTTCATTTTGACCATTCAGGGAGTAGCCTGATCACATGTTCCATGTTTATGAGAAAACTATTTCTAAACTATTTTTATTCCTTACCATCAAATGAAAAAATAGTCAACATGCTTATGCTTTCTGCCCTAAGAATATATTTGAAATATATAGGGTTGTAAAATGCTATCCCAGCATGGCATTAGCTTTTTGATCTTTGATCTATTGGTGCCGTTTCAGTAGATGATAATCATTTAGCAGCTCAAAATACTGGTCCGGTAAAAAACACACTTCAGTGCTGCCACAATGAGTTTTACCACTAAAGGTAAATATTTATTTCCTGGCTATTTTCTATTTCACTAGATATTGATATAAGGATTGGCTCTTGTAGCTGGTTCTACATCCACCACTACCCATGGGGTCACTTGTTCACAATTCATTACAGAAAGGCATTTTTTGGAAAGAAAACTCAGAACACTGTTACCTAGAGATGGATAAAAATTAATATGTGTATTATGCATAAGTCAGCTTCAAGTCTCATATTTAAAAACCATCATCAGTCAGATTTAGTCTAATCTGGGTCTGAGGTCTACTGATCAGCACAGAGGGGCAAGCACGCTCATCCTTCCTGCTGGGAGAGGTGCTCCACTCGTTGTGTGGTCAGCAACCTGCAGAACAGAGAATCCAGATTCTGTTAAACTCCATATAAATTTTTCCTTTTTATTTCCTTACTACTCTTAGATAATTAGGAAACATATTTCATTACAAACCCCAAACCAGAAAATTTCTATTTTTTACAGGGCAAATGTATCTTCAGCAGCAGCCAAGCTACTTTCCCTGCACTGTTAATCCAACAGGACATGACATCACCCATGATCAAGATCAGTCATCTCCACATGAAATTGCTTTCTGCCTCTTTTAAAAAGATGTTTAAAGATGAAAAATTATTTTTGATATTAAAGTTAAAACACTTCATCTTGAAACTGTCAAAATGAAAACTTCCAATTTCCTGGATTGTTTATTAAAATCTCAAATATAGTTTCACTATTTTTCAAAGCCTGATCTGGCAGGGAAAGAACTGAGAAGCAAGACTGTGCACTAGATTAAACTATAGTTCTTGTACGTTCCCACTCCTTCCCCACTCCGATTAAAAATAAAAGTACATACATTCGTGTATTTTTGGGGACACACCTGCAATCATGTGGTGAAACACTATTCCACTCCAAATCTTTCCGAATTCCTTTTTGAGTATTTTCATTACAGATTGTAATGAAGAATTGAGATTTATAATAAACTATTAAAAATAAATAGATCAATAAGTGAAGATTGGGAAATTCAAAGGTGCTTACTTTTCCAGAGAACAAAGATCTATTTTCACAGAATGAATTCCCCAACTAAGAGGCAGAACTAACTTCAACAGCATCTGGCCTACTGCACAACTGGGCACTCTGCAGATCGCAGTGACGAGACCAAGTTGTGAAATTAATCTCTTACACCAAATTAAACCCTGTCCTTCAGCTGAGAGACTTCTTGTCATATGGCCAGAGCATGAATCCTGCACCTACAGCATCCTTCAGTGTAGAAACTCACCCTCCAAGTGTCTTCCTGCAGGGTCCTGTCCTCATACTTCAGGGATGTTCAGGTTCACACCTGGCATGCCAGTGCAATTTAAACACATCCTTCTTCTTCCAAATCCCACTAATGTTGCCAATCTCATTTATCAGCCATCTTTTTAGGAGGCACACAACCAAGGTGCACAAATGGATGCTGCTGCTTTGGTTTCAAGGATGAAACACAATTTACAGGCTGCTTTCAGATGGACTTTTTCTGGGATCTGTGCTCAAGCTTGTGAAACAAAAGTGTCCTAAACAGTCTAGAAATGGAATGAATAGGGACGGGAAGGTGCTTACTGGAAATACTCCTTTCCTTGCAACTCCAAAAAACTTAGATACAATGAAACACAGCAACAGAAATTTACAAAACTAAGTAACCTGGTGCCAGATACAAAACCAGATTAATTTTTTAAAAAATATGAAGTGATGAACATGCAGGAGGAGACATAGAAAGAGGGAAAGGATTTTCCATATGTATATATATACAGATGTGGTTTGGGCTGATTGTCACCAATCAGAATAGAGGCTTTGGGGTTATACTGAATAATTAAATTGTCAAAATTTCAGGACTATTCCAAAATTACTGTAGCAGTCAGAAAGTCATATTAGAAATTATTAGGAAAAGAGCAGAGAACAGAAAAGACAATATCTTACCATATCTGCATAAAAATGTAATATCTGCTGCTTGAATTATTTTGTGTACTTGCACTTTGACATGTACCTCAGCTAGAAGGTATAAGAGGAAAGGTAAAAGGTAGGAAAAAATTCTGTCTGCAATATGATGAGATAGATGACAATGCCTCAGCCAGGGCAAAGACAAGAGAGGTTGTGATAGACATGTATTCAATGGCAGGTGACAGAGACTGGGAGGGAAATCACTGCTCACCATCTCTTCCAGCACGAGCACAAGGGTCAAAAAGAGAAACTGGTAATATCAAGAGATGCCACTTCATCCACTGAATAGCTAAACTGAGGGAATTGTCTGCTAGGGGAATTAAGTGATAAAGATTTGTCTAATTTTGGGGAGTGTCTGGAGAAAATTTATCAAAAGTTGTTACATGTAAAGATGTCCTTCTGGCTGAGGAAGTCCTGAGCAAGTCACAAGACCCTTTAATAGTCTTTGTGGGAGGATCTTATAACATGTACCAGGGAAGTAACCTTACATTCTTGAAACATTCTTTGCTATTTCTGAGGTATCATCTATTTCCAGACAGACAGACAAGGCCAGACACAGCAGTTTTGTTGGTTACAACAGTATCTGGGCTTTTTTATACAACACTTCTTTGTAATTAGAAAAACTAATTTCAAATAGTTCACTCCAGCTCACCCTTCCTCTGCACACAAGAATAAATAAAACCTTTCATTATAAAGCCCACTGCTGTCAGGCTGATGCTGTGACTTTGGGAAGTTCAACCTCCTTTGGAAAGGGAAGGCAAAGGACAGCAGCAAAAAGAAAAGACTGCTAACCAGGAACAGGTATGACAGTCTGGCATCCTCAGCACTCACAAGCTGCAGAAAGCAGGACTCAGATGGTCACAGCACAGAGCTCCACTGCAGCTCCTGCCATGGCTGCAGAGGAGCAGGCTGGGGAGGAGCTGTTCTTGGCAGGTGCTCCTTGAGGGAAGTTTGGCTGGGTTAGTTTAGACAGTAACATTCACCAAAAGAAATGTGTAAGTAGCCCAGTTGTTTCTGCTGAAAGGAAGAGGTGGGATATGGAATGGGCTGTTTGAGAGCCAACAGTGCATGAAATATCTATGGAAATTCTTGAAAGTATATTGTTTTGGTTTCACCACAGAGAGTGTTTTCATTCTCTTTTTAAGTGTCTTGCACGCTAAAAATGTACAGATATATTTGTATGAAGTAAAAGCTTGAAAGCATTTTGGATCATGAGGGCATTTATACCTACTTTGATTTCTTTAAAAAAATATCAAACTGTACTAGCTAGAGAGTGTGACAAAATAGATATATTAGTTGAAAAAAAATTTTTGTTCTTCCCAGATAAGACTACTCCTACAAAATTTTCCCAGTGAGAAATTTTAAAAACTGACATGGGGTTGTTGGTTGGATTTTATTGCTAGTGAAAAATACGTTGTTGTGTCATGTCATAAACAGAAAACTGAAGCACCCTTTTAAAATCCTCAGCACTGCTGACACTTCCAACAAGTACTTCCGTATTGGTTTTGGTCTTATCTGTTTCTAACAGACAGTCTCATGCCTTGGAAATCTGACCTGAAAGAAAAATTCAGCCCCAAGTATCTGCTGTCAATTGTGCAGAAAATAGGAGATGACAGCAAAGTCACTTCTGCATGCCAAATTACATCTCTTTCCAACATCTTCTAATGTCATTATTAGCACTCAAATACACTGTGTCAAAATGTGTCTGTGTAGGGAGATGGACCAGGCAACATCAAATTTATCTCTGAGTCAATATGACAAGCTGGTTCTGATTCAGGCTTTCCAACAGGGAGAGACTCTTAAGAAGAAATAACTGCTCCATCATGAAGATTTGTTTACAAATATGGACATTATAATAGGTGGAAACAGTTAGGGAAAAACTGTATTATGCAGTTTCATTGGATTTCTGGGATCAGTAGTGTAATAGGAGTTAAAATCATCAGTGTGAGCCTTAGGGTCTACGTTCCAAATAGTCAGTGGTGCAATGTGAAGAGTTTCACCAAGATCATCTTCAGGAAGACTACAGGCTGCATCAGAGATAGCCTTAACAGAAAATACTCATTCTATAGCCACCACATAAATGTGAATTTAAGTGTACCAGATGGTTTGAGAACAATATTCAAAGGACAGAAAAGGGAACCACATCTGCAAAGATTAAATTTTATTTTATTTCTGACTAAATGTACCCAAATAAAAGTGAATACCCAGACACAAAAAGCACTTAACTACTGACAGAAAACAATTCTTGGAACATCAAAGTCTTTTCCCTGTAGCACTGAGAAGAAAAAGGAGTGTATCATCTAAATATAGTGACACTGCTTAACATACAGCAAAAACAGTAGACACTACAGCTCCATACCCTTTATCTGTGCAGCAAAGTTCAGAAGGTTAATAGAAGAAATTAAATAAACCACAATGAAAAAGGCTTGGAGTCTCATACACATGGGACTATTAACTAACCTAAAGACAAGAAAAGACTACTTAATTCCACTAAATAAATGGATATTGATAAACTTTACCTATTATAATTAGCAAGATCCTTCCTATTATTTCGTCTTTATTATGACTTCTTAATATCCATTTGATTCCACCCAAGGCCAGATGATTATTATTTGGTAGAGACAATAGAGCTCTGTACCTTCTCATTAAACTTGGATGACTATTAAAAAAATGTTTAGGAATGCTTAAATACTTTGTGTTTGGTTCTTAGTGAGCACGGGAAGTGTCTGCAAGCCATTTGCACTTACCATCCACAACAGAGGTGATCATGTTCTGCCTTCTGATCTGGGCTCACAGGTCTGTAACTAGCACATGGTGTGTACTGAAAATGCTTAAAAAAACCCTACAATAATAACCAAAGTAGTACAAACCCTTCCACTCCTTGGTGAGATTCAATCCTGTATAACAAGAGCATGTTTGTGCAAATCTTAGCATTCTAATTTAACTTCTCAAAGCAAGGGAAATTAACAGTGATCAATGCATATTTTAATGCAAAAAGTATCCTGTTATCTTTCCAGATATGAATTTTACTTTTCCCTATGTTAATTGCAAGTATTTTTGAATTGAACTTCAGTGTACAACTTCATCACAGATTTTAATCATCTCATTAGCATAAAATATATACAGACACAGTTTCTCATACCACAAAATGGTATAACAGAGAAGCACGGTATAATTGCATTTTCTGTGTATACACTGTGTATATGATACACCAACTTCTGCCAGCTACAGCAAAATTAATTCTTATCTGCTCAGCTCTGCCAAATTAAGACCAAGCAAAAGACACACAGATGTTTACTCATAACCCTTCTCCCTATTTCTTTTCCCAACTGCCTGCATGTAAACAACAATTTATCTGAATGTTGTTTCCAATGTTTAAAGTTCTGACTGTTTGTCCATTTCTATGAAAAAAGTAAACCCCCTGTTGGTTTATATGAAGGGATAAAGAGGCAGAGTTCATTCCCCCAGCTCTGCCACCTCCCCTCTTAACTAAGACAAAGTTGGTATTATTTTTAATCTCATCACAGAAGAGTAAACCCAACCCAGCCTGCCTCCACACCAGCAGACTAGAAAAGTGAAGTCAATATCAAGCATATTTTGGGGTAGGAAGCAGGGGCAAAAGGCCTAAGGACAAGCATTGTCTATGGTTACTGGCACTCTGCTAAGCCTTTCCAGGCTGTAAAATATTCAGGATAATCAATTAGCTCTGAATTAAAAGAACAAGTTAGCTTAGCCTTGCTCCCTACCTTCATCTGCCAACTGGTACATCTTCCACATGAGTCTGCAGACTAGGATTCCTCCAACAGATGTACCAAAGAAGATCAAAATTTTTGAAAATCACCTGTAAGAAGAGGAGGATATAAGCAAGGTCACTGCTGTAAGTCAAAGATGAATACAACGAACAAAATATTGTTTTTAAAGCAGCTCTTTGCAAAGTCTGAGCAGGGGCCTGGCACAGCATCACAGTTCAAAAGGAAGGGAAGGGGGCAGGCAGCCTCGCATTTAGGAAGGAGAAGTGGCAGAAGTTACCCAGCGGATGTCACTCGAGTTTCTTGCGCCTCATGGGAGAGACAACTTAAGCCCTCCCTGACTTGGTTCAGCAGCTGCCTCCCTGTGGTCACAGCAGAGCAGAGCTGGGGTTTCAACTGCTCTACTTTGGTCTCTTGACAGGGGATGGAAGAAATTTTTATACCAGATGGACGAATACAGGGAAACTGATGGTGGGGAGATACCTGGAAATTCAGTTCTAGCAGAGATGAAGCACATATCCCACACAAGTCGTCTTTTGGCAGAGCTTCTACCCCAAATAACCCAGTCTCTAAATAGATACTGGAGAAAGCTTTGTCAAGTACTTCTCAAATGTGCTAATAAAGAGGCAGCCAAATTAATCTATATTACTAACTTTCTTTTCGATGTTCCCAAAGACAGACAGAACTAAAAAAACCCAAAAAATCCTAGAAGTCTAAATCACGTTACTGCCAGCCTATTAAGTATTTCCTGAAAGAGACAAAGTTGTCAGGGCCATACAGTTAACCCTGGAAAACAGCTGCATACGTCTTTTTATTTCTCAGAATGAGTTTCTAAGTTATGAATTAGATGAAACAGTCACCCTGCCTCTGCCAAGCAAATGGCAATAACAGTAGAAACCAGGAAAAAAATGTGAACTTGAATAATCAGGTAACTAAAATTGATTAAAGACTATAACAGTGTTCATAAAAATGTAAAGTTTAACCTCAGAATGCAGCCTCCAGCCTCCTCCTGCCCATGGAGAAACCAACAGCTTGAGATGGTGACATAGCATAAAGTAAAAGGTGGGGAAAAGGCACACAATGAATCACTAAGCTAGAAAATGAAGTAACAGACCCACTATTACCAAACTCGTATCCACACAAATACCTTGACATTTAAGTCTGGCTTACAAATACCTCCTGTAGCTTTAGTCACAATCATCCTACAGGTAACTTCACAATGCTGTGCACAGGATGGCAAGCAGCCTTGGTGTGGTCTGTGGACCAGAAGGTATGAACTGAACAAACTTCAGTCACCAAGGCTTTTGCCTGCCTCCAGACTCAGTGACACAGCAAACCAGGCACAGGAGGCAGCCACACCACACCATCCCCTTACCTATCACTACCCAAATCCACTTTGTGACTGCATCACCTAACAAAATTGGGAAAAAAAGAAAGAGAAACAGAGGTAAGGAAAAAGAACAGGAATTACCCAATATCTCTTAAAAAGGATCAAGTCTAGCAAGTAAATAATGAAGTCAAAGTAACCCATATGGGTACCAAGTACATGTAATACAGTACTTGATCTTCAAGTCACACTAATCTCTAATTTAATAAACCATTTGTAACAGTACATAAGATGTGTGCAAGGTTCCCTCAGCTGTGCAGCAGAAGAAAGTTTCTAGTTCAAGGAATAATTAGATTTCCCTAAAATGATCTCATCAGTCCCTCCTGCACAGAAGAGCCAGGCCCACTCATGCCACACTACAAGAGCAGATTCACAGAGAAAAAAAAAGAGTGATACAACTTTCCCTCAGCATTCTTCGCACCACAGATGGGCATGAAAATAGTCACCAAATAAAATTAGACAAACCACTTTTTTCTCTTTTTTTTGTGTTTAGATAAAACATCAAAGCAATCAATAACACTTTTCAGACCATTAAGTTTAATTGATGAGAACATCCATTAACAGAGTCATTTCTGAACCTGTAGATATTAATTATTTTCTTTCAAACCCTATTACTCATTTTTATGACTTGAAGGCTATTGGGCACCCAGGAAAATGGCCACACTAGTGCTCCATACTTTCCATTTACTCTGTGTTTTACAAAGTATCTTCAAAGAGCCTCGAAGGTACCAGACAGACCTAACAGCAATGCAGGCATCATGCACATCACCCCAGCACTGCCTGTCCTGGATAACTCATGGGTTTGGCCTCTTACTGACCATGACCAAAGTGCAATTTTAGAGGCTTTACATAAGTTACCTGGAACATCAGAGATAATATAAAGGTCCTATAAGCATTCAGAATCTATCTAGCCTGATTTTCCATGTAATGTATCTTTTTGCACAAGCTCTTAAGAGAATTAACATACTTTTAATGGAAGATAACTTTATTTGAAACATTCCAGGGGATGCTGTGTTTGCTTTTGGTTGGTTTGGATTTTAAAAATAAAACTTCAATTTCACTTTAGAAGAGCTGAGATTCTGACTTCTACCTCATGGTAGAAAGATTCATATGAGACAAAAAAAATTATACAGCCACAGTTACAAAGAAACCAGGTCCATGGGTATCCTCACATTTCAAAATCAGGCAAGTCAGTCACACCAGCTTTGAAAAGAAGCCTAAATTCAATCTATTTGTATTTATTTTTCCAGAGAAAAGCCATATTCTAATAGCCAGAGAAGTTTATAGACTTACTGTTGATGATTTGCCTAGGAGTTCTACAGATACTCACATTAATAAAAGAAACAGCATTCTCTGTAGCCAACTTATAACTAGTAATGTCAATTTTGCTTTAACTATTTGCTCAATCATGTGGTTTTGGGACCCACATGTAATGTTATAAAAAAATCACATCACTGCCTAAGGGAGAAAAAGGCAGAAAATTACTTCAGCAAAAGTGAATGAAAAACACACTTTCTAGCTATAAACTCATATATTTGTGGTCAATATTTAATAGTATTTGTGTAGCAATATTTCTGCAATTAAGTTTATGCACACTGCACCACAGTCCCAATGAATCAACACAAATAGCTCTTTCATTTGCAACAGTTTGATTTCTGAAGAGAGCATAAAATAAGTTACAATAAAGTTGGCTGGTGTTTGGGATAGTCTGTTTCAAAAGTCATTTAAGGAAGAAACAAGTAGTATGTATACTTCTCTGCTGCTGTCAAGTAGTCCTACTGATTTCCTGGGTTTCATATACTAAGGAACTTTTTGTCAACAGCTTGAGCACCCTTGGTAAGGCACTTTCCTAATTCTTCATGAGATTTTTAATTTCCTGTCTGTGTTTGATCTGCCATGTTTTAAGGACTTTTCTCTACTGCTCATTTGAGCAGGCTTTCCTGTTTCCAGCAGCTGGTCATTTTGCTACAGTACCCTCCACTAATGTTTCTATCTACTGAGGTAAGGTCCTGAAGATGATTTTGCATTCTCTTTTTTACTGTAAGATATATGTGGAAGCTTCTAATAACTTTATCAGAATAACTGTATTGTTAATATCCCTCAGGATGCTTATAGGCCTTTTAGATTAATTCTTTACAGGTTTATTGTCTCATTGTTCTGCAGATCCTGTACTTAAAATCCAATGAACACGTGCAGCATGTGTTTATTCAGCTCTCTTCAGCTGTAGAGCTCAATGTAATCCTACAATGGTCACTAATTACCAAACAGCTCCAGTGCACCACTTGGGAGCATATCCAGAGTAACACCTTTCTGGCTGCACCAGGTGCTCTGGGAAGCAGACACTTGGCACATCTGGATGCATCCTTTTCCCATCATGATAAGACACAGACCCAAGTCTCTACAGGGCACCTGTTGAAATGCCCCACTGTTGCTGCCTGCACTGAATTTGCAGCTTCTCTACTCTCATTTCACATTTCCTGAGCACTGTTACAGGTCTGAGCAGGGGGCTGGTAACAGTCTTAGCACTGCATTTTCATTAGAGCATGACATTCCTGCCCACAGTGGTTCTGTGGACCTGGTCTTCTCCCATCATATTTTTTATGCCATTGTGCTTTATAAAATGCTTCCTGTACAGCACCAGTCTCTTGTGACTGTATGTCTCCCTCCCATCTTTCCTACAAAGCTGATATAGCCTGGCAGCATTGATTACCCTCCTTCTACCAGATCTGTTTTTCCAAAGTTAACATTTCACACCAGTCAAATTCCCTCAGCTTACATTAGAGGCCTTAAAGCTGGCAGGAAGCATTCAGGTTTTTGCTTTCCTCCATCTCTTCTTACTGCTTGTTAAGTGGCATTGCAGATGTTCTGAGAGGACTTCCTTCTCACACTGTGCTCTTCTTTGGCCCTGGTTTGGTGTACCTCTGAAATCAGCCCTGCTCCCACGGCAATGTCTGACATTGCCACCCCTGAAGATGCCCCTGCTCCAGGAGCACCTCCCTGCAGGAGCCCACCACAGCAGCAACAGCTGCATCTGAGCAATCAGGCCACTCTTTTCTAAGAGCTGCTTCCCTACCCAAAACTTGCATCCTCCACAGCAGTGCAGAGGCTGCTGCCATGGTGGAGGCTTCACCTGCAGCTGTGCTGGAGTCCCACTGCCTTGTTCACAGCTGACTGGAAAACACACACAGAGCAGCTCTGTGAGGCTGTGTCACTCAGTGTTGGAAACAAGGCACTGAAACAAAGCGGACGAGAACAAAGAAGAAAAAACACTGAATGGGCAAGGTCAGGCTTTATGAAATCAGTTCTGATCACACTATTTCAGTTTAACTAATATTCATCACCTCATCAGCACAACCCTGCCTGCATTCTGCACTCCTTTCCTCAGCAACATCCATCTGTCAAATTATGCACTCCTTGCTGAGACCAGGATATTATGGCTGCAAGAAAGCATTTAGCCCATCGTGGTTGCTACTGCAAAGTAATAAATAATACTTAAGGGAAAGGAAAAAGAAGGTATGAGATTTTTTAATTCCATTTGACTGAGTTGATGGCCTTCACCTCCTAATGTTATGTTATTATTGCTACAGTAGGAAGACATTTAGTTTCTAAGTGTGTTTGAGACATCTGCGAATGACTCATTACCACTTTCTTTTCTTACAAAAGATTGGCTTTTGGCTGAACTCCAAAGCAAAAACCCACTGAAACACCTGGACACCAGAACCATACTGTTGTGACTACTGATCCATCTGCAAAACAAGCTGCCTTCCTGCTTGATCCATGATAGTTCAACAGGGAAATACTTTTCCCTGCAGCTATGCATCCCTCCCCCAGAGACAAGGGGTAATTTGTTTGTTAGTTGCTCACTGAATCCCTTTGTTTCTATCAAAGCATTTTGGAAATCAACTAATCTGTAAGAGATGTCACAGGTGCAGGCCAGGTGTTTGCAGTGTATCAGAAAAGGAACTAAAAACAGAGGTTTTGGCAATGAACAGGGACTTTGACAGCAGGAATTGAGCTTCAGCAGGAGACATTTGCTCACTGACTTGGTTTATCAGTTTATTTCACTACTTATTAAATTCTGATTGCAATAAAGGCACCTGAACAACTTTAAAATACTTTTTAAATTGGTCTGCATGACATAATTGATAACCAGAATTTATCTAGAAAGACAAACTGCCTTTTGATTGGCTGTCTGCTCTAAGTTACAAGCTGAATAATCAAACCCTTTCAAAATAGCTTTCTCTTGTCAAAAAAAAAAAATATAGAATGAAAACAGTCATTACATGCATCTTCTAATATATTACTCTTTTCCCCCTTGTAATTAAAGGGCTTGATATTCCAATAGCTGTTTTGCTGATGCTGCTACTAAAATGGTTGGAAATTATTCTAAAGTATCTCTCCATATGTAGACAAGTATTTCCATGATATAACACTACCATTAAAAAAAAAAAACCCAGAAGTTACTAGCATCAGCAATTTATTTTTACTTCTCACAATGGACAAAAATATTTGACACTGGCAATATCTCGTTACCCCCAACTGAGATCACTTAATCCCAGAATTATTTTTTTCATAAACAGAAGAATTATAGGAAACATTTGCTTTTGGTTTGAGAAGTTAAATGCTCTGCTTGCATTAAGTCTTGAGTTAAACATTTTCAACAACTTCACTATTTCTAACTTCTAAAGCCAAATAGGTCATGACTTGAGAATTTCCTCTCTGGGGTACCAGGCTCAAGGATTACATTTAGAAGTTCAGCCTATTGAGTTAATGGGAAAATCCCAATTCTTAGTCCAACATATCAGAAGTATAGAAGGACTTTCTTTTTCTCTTAAATAAGAAAAAAATATTATTAATAATCAATATACTAATCCACTACCCATAACTATTAGAAGACCAGTACAAGCCAGCTGTATACCTGACTAAAGTTAAATTCTGAATTTTGCAATGATATGTTTGAGATGATAATACGAAGAGGGAAAGGATTGTTATGAACAAAGTGCTACTCTGCTGTCTAAGTCTTACTGAACCCTTTCCCCTAACAATCTAAAATGCTTTCAGCTCGTAAAGTCACCTTCCAGAAACAGTAGGAGGTTAAAGCAGGACCCAATGGGAGGTTACATTTATTTAATATTCAGTCCTTTCTCAGATGAAATATTGCCATCTCTCCTCACAGGTATTTGTCAAACCATTAAAGTAATGGCTCATAACTATTATTTGAAATAGTAGTTCTATTTGTAACTACCACTGACAAAGGATAAGCAAAGTGCATTAATTTGCTTTGAAAAATACCCAAACCTTTGCTGCAAAGCACTGAGGGAATGTGCCCCATTAACTAGTTCAGAGATGTAGGCTGAGGCAATGCTACCAAACACTGCTTTGCAGAAAGGAACCTGCATCTCTGTAAGACCTTCTCCAGCACCACCCTTCAGGCCTTACAGCTCTTGCTCACTGCAGATGTGTCCTGCAAGCTCCCCAGACAAGTTCAGTTCCTGCATCTTCACATATTAACAGCACCTGTAAAGATAATATTCATAACTAGATATAGAAATTAGCTATTTTTATAAAAGCCACCACATTTGACATATATTACTGTACCTACATTTTTCTAGTATCCATTAGAAATAGGATCATCAGAAAGAAGCAGTAATAACATAAGAAAATCCACAGAACCAGCAAGCTGGACTTGTCACAGAAATCTCTTCTGTGCAATTTCCATGACATGCAATGCGTACAGCTTCTCTTGACTCTGCAGATCTCAGTTTCAAATCTGTGCTTACACACTGCGATATATTTCCAGAAGTTTAATTTTTACCTTTGGTCCCTGTATTTGCTAAGGAGAATTTTAAGAACTAGGGAACAATATATTTATCTTGTTCAAATAGGAATCTGAAGTGTGACAAGTGTGGCCAGGCAGTTCTGACTTGTGTTAAAAATTTTTCATTTACAGATCATTCTTAGTGACAGTGGATAAAAGAGCAATGATTAGTACTTGCTGCTGCCACTTTGAAAGCTATCCTTTAATTAAAAGCAAATTTGATGTGCAACACTACCTTTTATTGAGAACAACCAGTTCATGAATTTTTTTTCAACCCTGTTTTAAAAAGTCCACAAATCTAGTATTTTTGTAATTTTGCAGTCAATAAATAACTACTGATAAGAATATAGACTTGGTCACTTCATTTTGATTCTGCAACAGCTCCTCCCAAATAAAATGTTTGCTCTGATTTAGGTTTTTGCTTAAAAAAAAAAAAAGGTTTAAAACTTGAAGCCAGCAGTATCCCTTCACTGACACAGTGAACACAACCAGGGCACAGCTTTGGGCCCTGCCAGCTTCAGGCTTCTGCCAACCCCATTGGATGGTGCCTTCAAAACACCCACAGCTGCAGTCCATGTGCAAAAGACACATAAAAAATTCTCAGGTTCCTAAGCAAGACATTCTTTCCTGTGCTCCCAGCCACCACTGAGGTGAAGCTATACTGCTAACAATTATGTTATTTTTTTTTCCTCAGATCAGTCCCTCTTAAAAAGACTTTCCTGTTACTGCATCCCATTATACTCACTATGAACATCTGCATATCCAGCTACTACTTCCATTATTGTCTCAATTCCAGAATTCTTAACATATTTTTCCTTTTTTTTTTTAATAAAAAGCTACACCTCAGGTATGAAACACCTGTAATTACATTTTATGTATAGTCAGTTAATTATGATGGTTAATCACAGCCTTCTCAGAAGGAAAATGCTGCTGAAGACCACAGCTGAGTCACATCATTGCAAACGTAGACAGGCAGCCAGGCAGACAAACTGACTCTCAACCACTGCTTCCCACACAACCTTCTAGCCCTTTACTTTTTTTCACATCTCCAAAACCTGTGAAGCCAACAGCATTAAAATGCTACAGGCACAAAAACAGCACCTGTGCCAAACCCAGACACATCCATTTTCACCACCTACCAGTGACTTTAGGATGAGTTTATGAAATAACCACAACAGCTGATGCCCCCTCAGCTCCTCTCCCAGCAGCAGGCAGCCAGAGCAGCCATCAGCAGAGGAAAGCTACCCCAGCACAGCCCAAGAGACCTCAAAACAGGGACATCACTGCTGGTTGCCTGGCACCAGCTTGCACCTCACTGCTCTGCATCAAGAGGCACAGTGGGTCCTACATGGGTCCTCTCTGTTTCTCTTCATGACTTTTTACAGCAAAAATCAAGCAGGAAACACTAACACTGAGGAAGACATCCTGTAAAATTTCCAAGGGCCCCAAGAGCCACCCTGCTATCAGGGCAGCTTGCTGAGCCAGGGAATGGTTGCCCTGTTGTGTCCAAGGCCCTGGAAGCACGGTCAAAACCAGAGCTCCTCAGAGGTGCATGGCACACTGGCAACATAAGGGTTATACACACTGAGGATTCAATTGCTAGTTTGCTTCTTGGCCTTTGATAACCAGAAACCAAATTGCTTTTCTGTTGCATAAAGTGTCTTTCAAATTCAATTGCTTATCTCCTCATTCATTCAAGAAAGGGAGACCTCAGATTCACAGGAATGAGAGCCCACAATAGAAATATACTATATTAGACATAGAACAGACACCTGAAAAGTAATCAAAACACACTCTATTGATTTTAACCTTCAACATCAAGGTATCCTTCAACAGTCTCAACTGGATCCAGGCTATAAGAATTTCCAATTATTTGAATATCTGTATGCAGGATAAGCATTTAGTTACCAACACCCACCATAAAATGTATTTTGGGTTGTTATTAGGGCACTATTACTATGAGGAATTGACTGCATTGCTGCTCCAGACCACGCTGCCACTGAAGTGAGAGCAGCTGCTTCCCCACCCAGGCAGTGCCCAGTGGCAGGACAGGCACAGCTCCCTGCCTGGCTGCACACAGGCTGGCACACTGCCCAGCAGCCCGTCACATCACACCAACTATGCTGCATGAGGATGTGCTTACAGCACCAAGGAATTCTGCCCGGAAAAAAGCTACATGGATGTGAAAGGCACATGCAGAACTTTATATTCCTCAAGTGTCTGCACTACCAGCATGATGACTTCTGCTTCTTAACTTCCAAACTACTGTTTCTTAAAATTGCTGTGAACAAAGAGGGAGACAAGGGTGTGTGTGTGGTCCCTTACTGGATGCAGAGCAGCCTCCATGGGGTCTGGCAGAGCCTGGAGGCCCTGACCTGGGCACAGAACAGAACACAAGAGGAGCCCTGGGCACGGGGGCTCTCCACTCCCACCGAAAGTTCTCTCTTACTGGAAGAGGTAAGAGAAGGGGAGATCTTTTTTCACAAATACTTCTTCCCAGAAATCCCCTGCCACAGAGAAGCCAGAGGGACCATCAGGGTCTGTGTAACACTGGCAAACACACAGGTGTTCAGGGGCTGGGCTGGAGCTCCTCAGGCCCCACACCTGCTGCAGGCACAGAGGAGCCTCCTGGGAGCAGCGAGCCATCAGTGGCCTCACAGTGGCACTGGAACATTCAGTGGCCAGGAGGGCAGCCACCCTTTGTTTCCTCAGCATTTTCATAAACACCAACCCAGAGTTTTATGGACTACTCTAAAAGGGTAAAACTGTTCATTAAAATAGCACTTTTCATTATATTAAAAGAAATACTAATATAAAAGTTAAACACAATTCTCATTGATTGATGTTAGAGAAACCTCTGCTAAAGGACTGTTCCTGAGGAAAGGACAGGCACCACATCTGAAAGCAGAATAAAATCCTCTAATTTGTACATAAGTTCTCAATCTACTGACTAACAGACTAAACTTTAAAAGTTATACATAATTTCCCAAAACAAACTCCTGATATTTCTCATCCCTTGACTTCAACTTGCCCAATTTCACCATCAGAGGTACTGTTAGCTGCATTCTGTTGCTCATGTGGCAGATCCTTAAGAATCTTTCCAAGCTTTTTGATGTTGGGGTTTTCTTTCCACATCAACTCAAATATTACTGCCCTACTTGTAACTTCAGTGGCCAAGTGAGGGAAACAAGCACTAGAGCAGATGCCTGGAAAGCACTGTCCTACCTTTCCAGCCTCAGGCCACAGACAAAGCTCCTTTTGCACAGAGGATCCACTCTGACTTTCTTACAAGGTTTTTATCAGGGTTACCTTGGAAATTAACAACTGAAGTGAGACAATAAACCTATTTGGAGACAGGTATACTTTTAGGTTTACTCCACACAGATCTTCTGACCAAGGTTTGAACAGAACACTTGAAAAGCAGACGCTGAACAGTCTCCAAAATGTAGCTGCAGAGGTTTGTCAGACTTCAGTCCCAGACACTTATAGCACATGAAGCAACTCTCCAAAATTCAGGGAAATTTTGATACATTTCTGTGTCACTTTAACACTTACAGAATGCATTAGCTTATCTTGAGAAAGACTGATACTACACTTAGTATCAGAAACCTTTTTTACCTACTGTCATTATGAGCCGTAAAGTCTAAAAGGATGATTATAAATGAAGCTTCTCAAGGTAAAAGTAATGATATAACTTTTAATAGTTTCACAGTTGCACCTTTATAATCAAAAAAAGAAAGGTACGGTGTCTGACTTTTGTAAATTTAGCTAATTTTAAACACCCAAAGTAACTTGTAATAGGTGCCATTATGGAAAAGAAGCCACAAATTTCTGTGGGTTCACATTTTCTTATTAGAAGAACCCTTTATGGATAATCCTTGGAATTTGCCAACATCTTTATTATTTCCCATGCTGAACCTAGGAGAAGAAAACCTTTATCGTGTGTTTATTTTTAACGTTGCAAAGGGAGTTTGATTACTTTGCATGCCAGCTTACACCTAAAAAGAGTTTAGAAAACAATGATCTTAATGTACTAGCAAACAGAGAGGTTTGATGAATATCCTTCTAACGACAGTGAAAAGAACCACATTTTGTTGTACTCCCATGACACCGCCAAGCAGTGGCAGCAATAATCCCTCACCACACTGTATAATGAAAAAAGCACTACAACTTAAAAAAAAAAAAATTACAATTCACTATAGCTTTCCTTTAGAGTGCTATAAAATGCAACCACATTCACATGACAGTGTGTGCGTATGTACGTGTCTCTTAATAAAGCTTCTCTGAAGGGCAATACAGCATGTACCATGGAAACAGGGGTTGCCATGGAAAGAGTGCTTTTTAGTAGATGGCAAAAGAAATGAGGATTTGATTCCCTCTTTCTCACTTGTCTTAAAAAAAAATAAATATATATATAAATCATTGTAAGTATTGACATCAGCATCAGAGTTATTCCTAGAAAACGTCAGCATGAATGAGCAGAGGCGATTTGAAGGCAGCAGAGCTCCTGGCGTCAGGGCAGTGCTGGTGTGTGCTGTGTGCAGCCCTGTGCTTGCAGGGCAGCTCTCCAGCCATTCCTCACACCACGGGGCTCCGCAGCCAGCCCCCCTCAGGCACGCTTGTGACATGTCCTTCGAAACACTGCAGGGGCCAGAGCCACAACAAGCCACAGGAGAGTGGATTTGCAAAGCTGCTGCTCCTCGCTTGCTCAATTCTCATGCAGAAAGTGCCAGAATCTTCTACCTGCCAGATCTTTTCTTCACTTAAGTACAAAACATTTTCTGTTATAATGTACATGGTGTTACAAACCAATGAAAAGCATGAATCAAATTAACTTAAAGCATATTGGTTTTCAGACATGCTTAAAACAAAGACCATATTGATGTGTTTCATCTAACTTATTCATTAAAAAGGCATTCTTGATGCCCTCATGTTACCGTAATCTCTGAAGCACTGGACAAACAAGTACATTTGTTTATCACTCTTTCCTTACTAAAGAACAGGGTTTTATTAAAGAGATCAATCACCTGTGTACAGTTTAATAGCCTGAGCTGTGCATGTAAGACAGAGCTTGCTTCAATAGCCCACAACTCCCAAAGTATAGAGGGACACGTAAAACCATTTGTTGCTTTAATAAAACAAAATATTTCTCAGAGCTAGCAAGTACCCTATTAAAATTAGCAATTTGAGACAGAAAAACAGTGCTTAAAAGAAACCAATTCTAATAAAGGAGCAGAATCAATCCTGTTCTCTCACTTCCATGATGAGAACCCTATGCTTCTAACCAGAGACACAAAAACACTTTGCATACTTAATGCAGTGCCTTCCTCTTATTGAATCACACTTATTGTGGAAACAGTCTTTTGAGGCTTCGAGCTGTTTTGAGGTAATTGGAGGATTGCTGCTTCTAATGAATGGTCTCCTCATAATGGAGGGCAAAGTGTTCAAAACAATGTCAGAGGCAAAGCGTACAAAGGAAAGCTTTTCAGAAATGCCAATGAACAATCTTGAAATACATTCTTTTACTAAAACATGATCTTTCTTACTAAGCTACAGCTATAGTGTAATGAAACTGTATTAGCAGAGGAAATAATGTTTGTTCTAACACTGCTGGATGCTACTACAAATTACAGCAGCCACCCCTTTTATGATGAAAGGCTGAAAGGAAATATAACATTAATTAAAATCGCACCTTTGAAGACTTCACTTTCTCACAATCAGGACTCAGTAAACAGCTCAGCCCCAAAACTGTCCTTTTACCTACATTAGAGTGAAGAACAGGAACTTTCCCATTAGATGAAAACTTACAGTTCAAGCTTTTGAGAGGTCTAATTGATTTTTCTACTATTTAGCTTTATAAGAAGATTATCAGTTTCATTTGGGGAAAAACTCCCTTTAACTGCTGACTTTGATTAAGCGGTGGTTTTAGCAAATGGACATGTTATGCAAGGAAGCTGTTAGGAACATGAACAATAAAAGTCACTGAAATAACATTTTATAGGAAAACATGCCCACTATAGGTAGCAGCAACTAAATAAAACACTAAGGTGGATCAAGAAGTGTTTCACAGATTTTGAAAATGAAGTCAAAAACACAGAAGAAAACCAATCCTTCATCTCCTATCAGCTGTTCCTGTTGCCAGTGATTATGGCAATATTTCACAGAGAACATATGGCAGTGTTTATAGCCATCAGGCAGTATTTCACAGAAGCTGCGACACCATGTGTCCACCAACTAGCCTTTCTGATTGCAATTAATTAGAGAAGAAGCAGGAGGCACTTTTTAAATAACATTATGTCTCAGAGATTCCTGAAGTTTTGTGGCCCATGTACAAGACTAAGTGACAGGAAAGTCTATTAAAATTGTAACAAGCCGAGTACAGTGAGTCTGTCCTTGAGGAACAAGACCTAATAAAAAAAAAATACTCTCCTTAAGGAGCATAAGAAAGAGTAGAAATATAATAAGCCATTCAGGGTGGTACCTTGGAAGCCTGCAACAATAAGGAAATATTGAAGACCTTTAACAGGCCATTTTATGAAACAGATTCTGCAGAAAAGCTGCCAGAGTGAAAGCTATAGAGTTGGTTTATAGTTGCCAGACCCAAGAGGATAGGTACCAAAATTACATGGGGATCTATTAAGGAGCTGAGACTTAAAAAAATATATTGTGGCAGTCATTCCACGACTCCTATTTTAATAAAAGCAAGCAAGAGAGGAAAACTAAGGGTAATAACTACCCAATAGGTTTTCATACACAAGTGGAAGGCTGAACTTTCCCAGCCAGCCCCTGCAGTTGAGTCCAGCACTTTCGGGCAGCCCCACTGAGGGATGAAGCAGGGGTTGGCCAGCACCACCCCACACAGCAGGAACTCCAGCAGCACTGCAGACTCTACTGCAATTATTCCCATAAATAAAGCTTTCCATTTCAGAGGTATTTTCCCAACCCAGTGCAATCTGACCCATTAGGAATGAGCCAGGAGAATCACACAAGCTCAAAATTGTATCAAAACTGATCTAACAGGCAAGACATCAGTCAAAACTGAAGCAGAGAAATTCAGCATCATGTTCCTGCACTTGGGATTGGTTCACAGCATCCTCTCTCCTCACTGGACACCTTTGCCCCACACAGCCTGCTTCCCTGCTGCTCCTTGTCTTGAGCTGGGATATTTCCTGGAGACATGGACCAAAAGAGCAAGTTTGGTGGAAACCTGTCCAGCAGTAGCCTCAGCAGAGCTCCTGTCTCCCAAATCTCTAAGCTCAGAACAGTATAACTGAGCTCACCCTGAAGCTCTCTCCATGGCTTCAAATGGAGAAGGCTCTCTACGTGGTGCAAATGTATCTCTCCCTCTACTCTTCAGACTCTTGTTCTCATAAAACTTCTAGAAACTCAACACCTTTGAGATCCTGCTGCAGCTGTTGATTTTTTCCAAGCTGGCCAGCAACCTACAAGTTATTAAGACACATTACCAGTGCAGCCATCCAAGCCTCTTTTCCTTAAGAAAGCAGGCTTTTATGTTCCTCTGCTATCATATTCTTGTTATAGTAGAATTCCCTTCATTTCCTCAAATCTCTAACCTCCAATTTTTATTACAGAATTCTCATCTTGGGACACAGGAAATTCAAATGGTGTTGGTAATAACAAACACATTTATTTTTATTATTCTTAAGAGCAAAATTCCACAACATACTCACGGTGGATCTTGAAAAGGTAAACTAATGACCACAATACACCTGCCTAATTGTAGTACAATAACCTAGGATCTGTTGTCACACATGTGAGATGACAGAAAATTTAAGCCATGTTTTAAAGGGTGTCAGGTTGCTGAGATTTTTACCAGTCTTCCTTCTGGCCCTGGGTATTCTATTTAAAACCCCAGGTGCAGCCCCAACACCAAGCAGCAGCTAAAAATGAGCCACCATTCCACCCACCACTACACTTGCATGAGGACAATAGGGTAACTCTATAAATAAATAAAAACCAAAATAAAATGACAGCTGGCAACTTCACCATCCTTGTCTACACTTTCCTAGGAGCAGAGCTAATATTTTGAGCTGTGCATGCAGAATGCTTTCAAGGTTTGTACTTCATCAAAAAAGTTCCCAAACTGCGAGGCTGACAGCTGCCACTAACTTAACAGCTATACTAATGTTCCTGGCACAACTTACAGTGGCTTCCCTAAAATTAAAGAGTAGCTTCAATGCTGAAAGAAAATTGTAATATATTCCTTAATAAAACATTTTTGAGTGAAAAGAAGAAAAAGAGAGCTCAGAGAGAAATTCCTCTGCAATACATACCACCAGCTGTGATGCCACTGCTACAGACCTTACTGATGTTGTTTTTAGGACAGTAACACAAATACCACTGATTATCAAGACCCCTCCCCAGTCAAATCCCTCCTTTTGCCCCTTTCAAAAAGCTCCCATTGGTGCACTGCTTTCAATGTTGGCTGGGAGCTGGATGGGCACACAGCCCATGCTCCCAGGATGGTCAGAGGCTGCAGGCTTTCCCTTCCTTGCTGAAATGCAAAGGCAGTGCAAGGGGTAGCTTACACCCTTGGACTGATCCAACTCAGTGATCCAGGTCTAGCAGATGCAGCCTAAAGCCAGGGGAGGAGTTTGAAGGCAGCAGGATGGGGCTGGGGTGTGGGCAGCAGCACGGGGCTGGGGTGTGGGCGGCAGCAGCACTGTACCTCAGCCTGAGCCTTTATTGACATCGGCAGAGCTTTGGATGTGGCCCACTACTGACAGCTAGGGCCTTTTAGAGAAAAAAACAAAAAGCCTAAAAACATTAAGCATTTCAGCAGGAAGGAGTTAGCACACACAGAGATACTCTACCTCTCACACTGGCTGGTCTGGAAAGATAAGCAGATGAAAAGTAGAAGAGTAATTTATACCCCTGCCAGCTAAAGTAGGAAAACTATAATTTGTCCGCAAAACACCAGAATGTAACATTACACCTTTCTTTGGACAAAAAAAAAGTATTCTTGACTCAACTATATGCATAGCTATCCTTGTAGCAGTCATGTCAGCAGAAACAGTCATAGGAATAAAAACAAACATATACAGGATACCTGTGAAAAAGCCACAACTGGAGCAGAGCTCCCCTGAACCCCAGCACTCTGCACCAGCCAGCCTCCCAACACCAGAGCCCCAAACAGCCCCAATGGCAGATTTGAAATGTTGTTTCTTTTTAAATCTAAGGTGTACAGCCTGGCATCCCCCCGGTGAGAGATCTCTGATTCCAGCCCATCACCTGATATTCTGTCAGGCCACTGAGTGATCAGATAACTAGAGGAGAATGAAATGGAAAACCAAGATGGTTCTGGCAATCACACCTCTCTGCAACACTGACACTGCCCCAGGGAGTAACAGAGCAGCTGATGATCAGTGGCCCTTCCATGCTGTGTTGGAGAGACCAGGTTCTGCCACTAGTTCACCTTGCATAAATGAAAAACAATTAGGAAATATAAAAGGTCATTTTAATGAATAATTGACTTCTACCACAATTATTAGAGCTCTGATCACCGCCAGAATTTATTTGTACAAGTACCTCAACACCAAGATTAATTTAATTTTCTCTTAGACTAACAAAAGAATTAGATGAATAGCTGAGTTGAAATAAGAAGTTTTCCTGATATCAAGCAAAGCCACAAAACCCTAAATTGCATATTCCCTTCCTGCACACACCTTGAAAGAGTCAAGTTGAAAATGAACAAATCTGAATTTCCAGCTCTTGTTTAACAAAGCAAGTTATGCTTAAAAAGTTCATGTAATTCTTTTAGAACTCTTCTACCAGTTGCAGCTGGAAGAACACATATTAGTCACTCTGAATGAACTATATCTTCAATGCAGATCACTTAAAGATATACCTACACTTTACATGCTATTATCTGGATTATCTTTAACAAGAATAAATGGATAAGGAAAAATATGCTCTTTTTACGCTTATGGAATTTGGCAATATTCTAATTTCCTTGCACAGGCTGTTTAGAAGGGAGTGCTATTATCAGATATCTGAGGTTGCTTGACACCTTTGCCCATCTAATAGAGAGGAATGACCAAGGGCATTAGAATTCTTAGCCTGAGCTATCTTAAATGTGACACACTTCACATTCCCTCTGCCTAGAATACTGACACAGCAAAACAAACAGACAGATAATTAAAAATCTAAGCTAGATCAAAAGCAGGTTTTTTCCTGCAAAAACACCTATAGAACTCACACCGAACATACTGCTTTGGAAGAACTTTCAAATAATATTTCTTGATTCTTACGTCATTCTTCAGACACTTTTTATGATGCATCAGTCCTTAGAGCCATGTAACATGCTATTTCTGAAGACAACAGTACCTTCTAGGTCAAACTGTCTCCTGGTCAATTCACACCAGGAGAGTTTATGGTTTATATTAGATTGTTACATTAACTAAAACCTAGCAAAAAAAAATCTAGGGCAGAAATATAAAGCACAATAGCTCTTAAGTATTGGAATGCAAGGCAAATGGTAGCAAAGACTATTGCTAGTGAAAGTTTCTAATTGAAAGACATGCAAACAAAAAGCAAAATAAGAATCAAAATGAAAGTTGATTTTTTTGCTAATAAAGAATTTGTATTTTATTTTTTCCCTCAGGAAATGGTCATTTAGAGAGCAATTTTAAGATTTTTTTTCCTCTCTTTTAAATAGGTTCAATGACAATGATCTAAATGAATTTTTCTTTGCTTGGGTATAGTACAAGCATGTCCCTGCAGGTTTCCAAACTGAAAAATCAAAAGCTTCAACATTTTGGTATGCCCATTGCACTCTGGATATAATGGAGAAATATTTTCCCTCAAAATGCTTGACAAAATTTTACTTCTTGTGTTGTGTCTTTTTTCCCCATCTATTTCTGATAAGATCAGAACTCACAAGGCATCATTTGTGTTAGGAAGAACACTAACAATTAGGTTATTCATACTTAAGGTCACATTTTCTTCAACTGAAAATTACTGATGTTAGAATGATATTTGCAAACTAATTTGTATTAATATTTTACTCTTTGGAGGCAATGATAACTCTCCAGGAAAACTGAATTCTCCTGGTCATTTTGTTCTGAGTAAGTGCAACAATAGACCAGTAACTCTCAGCTTTTGATTACTCTCCAAAATAGTTGTAAGTCTCAAAAAGGGGCCAAGGGGAACCAACCACATACCCACAAAGGACCCATGCTTCTAGTCTACAGCAGTGTGAAAATTGAACCACTAAATCTTCAGGGCAGTAAATGACCTTGAAAACTCACCCAGATTACATGTCTTCATTACCATAGGATTTATCTGGTTTGGACATCAGACTTGCTTCATCACCACGCACTTGCCTGGCTACCACTGCTGTGTGCCTGACTCCAGTCAGTGTCCTGGCCAGCCCCAGGCACTGCAGGATGGGTACCATTCCAAGGCTCCCTGCCCTGACCTCGACTCCCAGTTTGCCAGCCCTCGTGGATCAGCCAAGCCCGTGCTGCCCTCAGCACGCCTGTCCCAGCTTTTTGGCTTCTAGCACAACCATGCATCAGACTCTCATGGATCAAAGATTTAGTGTTGAACCCCTGCTTGCTCTCAATGCCCAGCCCTGGTACAATTTTTTGGGTATTACAAGAGTTTTACAGCAATCCCAAATGACCACTTCATACAGACTGCTGAAGTTTACCCCTATTTCTTTTAATCTTGAGACAGTCCTCAGCCAACAGCCAACATCCCAGGCCAGTACATCATTACATGGATGAACAGAGGTCCCACAGTTCTGTCCCTCAACTCTAAAGACACAGCAGCCACCCAACCCACCCTGATGTGGCCAAACAGCTGCTGACATGGGCCATATGCAGATGTGCTGCAGCATGGATGACATACATCATTCTGCTGAAGTTCAGCAGCAATAAAAAACAAAAACAGAGCAGCTTCTGTGTGACTTGGCACAGAGACTGTGGGACAGTCTTTGGACAGGTGCAGAGCACAAGCTCCCATGCAGTGAACAGCACCAAGATCTCATTAGGTCTGCTCAAGTAATGAGCTTTTTTTTTAAGTCATTGCCACAGTACTCAAATTGAAAGTTAGAGATTATAAACTGTTACCTTAATTATTTTCTTGAAAACCTAGACCAGTTTAGACCTCCAAGGGTATATGAAACAGACATCTTCCTTGAAGCAAAAAGGACAAAGTGAGAGCAGCACAGCCCTCAGATGCAAAGGGAGCAAGGCACATTTTCCCTTTTCTACTGCATTGTAGATTTATGTTGTGTCCATGTCCTCTCCAAAGATTGCCGTAGTGTTACTGCTACTCCTTCAGCACAATATGTGTTTTCAAACTCTACTGATCTGAGCACACTCTGACTTCCAGAGTATTCTTTGAGATCGTCTTTCCCACATTCTCATCTCACTAGCTGGCCTCAGGAAGGGGCATCTCCTCCGACAATATCCAAGAATTTCTCCATTTTCAGTGCTCCATCCAAGACCAAATGGATTCCATTGGGTTATGGATCAGCGCCTCAGAAAGGACCACAAAGTCATGGGGAGTGACCAGGTTAGACAGAAAGAGTACAGAAATCCCTAAACACCAGCCAGCAGGAGCTCCTCACTGGCCAGACCCTAATTTGAACCTACTCTGACCCCTCCAAACACATTTTGCCTTGGCAGTCAGCCAGTCTGGTCAATGCTGCTCTTCTGAGAGCAAACCCAACAGGTCCTCAAAACACTTAAATTGAAGTAAATTTTAAAGGGAAGCCATTTCTTCTGGGGCTAATGAATATAATTGTTAGCCTAAACAGAGAACACACTGTGAACATATGCATCCTACCAGTTGTTTATTTCTTGGTTCCTGAGTTAAAATCAAGCTCTTCTCTTTTATGACCTCACAATGTCATGTCAGGTGGTCCTTCCTTTTCAGCCATTTTTCCTTTTGCATGTATTTGATAGGATTTTTTTTTAATAAAAGTGGAGGTGTTCTTGGCATTTCTGCCACAACAGCAGGGCTTAAACTTAAGGTCAAATTAAAGGAACAGTGTGTTCTGTTACCATGACAACCATTCCAGGCTAATATCAGGTACTAGGATACCAAGAATGAAGTGATAAAATCACTACATTAGTTTAATAAACAAGTTCTATTGTCATCATTTTACTATACATATATGGTTCTTTGAAAAGATATCAAATTTCAGAATTTATTCTGCTTGGCCTGTCATTCATTATCTAACAAAAATGAAAAATTATTACCTTTCTCAAGAGCTTCAGAATTACAGGTATATTGAGAACTCATTACGGCTACTACAGATTTTAAAGCCATATTCTAGGTACACCAAATTTTGCAGACCCTAAAGCAAATCCTAATATGACATTTAATTTCTATCCTCACTTTACATATTCATACTCTGCCTCAACATTTTAATAAATGCATAATTGAATTTTAAATATAAATCTTAATGTGTCAAACAATAAAGTTAAGGGCAAACCTTAGAAATTCTTTTTACCAAGAGGACAAATGTGAATGAAAGCCCTTCTCAGCATGCATCCAAAAGCTGGCAATGAGCTACGACTTGGGCATGTCTCCCACATCCTTTACCTAACATCCTGGTTCAAAGCCAGTTCCTGAGCCAGCAAGACTAAATACCCACAGAGCTTGTTGGAGGCTAGTTCCAGCTACCCTTGCAGCTAGTGAAGGGACAGAACTGGCCAGGCCTGGATGCAAAGTAATTAACACCAGTTGGAGGGCAAGCACCTTGAGAAGCTCCTGGAAACCCAGGCAAATGCCAGACAGTGAGAAGATGCTGCTGCACTTAACACTGGAGTGAGAATGTCCCTCCCAGCTCTGCTTCCCAGTGACCTCCTGGGCTGCCTGGAGTTGGATGGCCAGTGAAGGTGCCAGAGACACAGACCACTGTGCTGAACAAGTGCCTCTGTATCAGAATTGCTAATAAGACAAAAGATTTTAAATTCCACTTTTGGCTAGTGCTGACAATAGTGGCTAGAGAAATAATTAACACCGATTTCCATATTACTGATAATTCTGCAAATGAAAATGAATGGGGCCAAATGGTTCTGAGAATTTAAGATAACTCCAGAAAGTCAGGAAATCCAACAGAGTCTGAGCAATTTATTTGCAAAATAATTTGAAATTACTTTGCATAGTAATGGGATTCTGGAGATATGTTGTTAACCATGCAGAACAGCCACATTGATTGAGCACTGCAGCAAAAAAAACTAAAAGTTTTTTCCACAACAGAGGATTGTAAGGCATTTTTGTGACCTTTTTACCAGATTAAAAACAAAAGTAATCCCAATTCACCAACCACAAATCACCAGCAGAAGATCACTCGAAAGACAGAGATAGGTCACCAGGCCCCACCAGAAGAGACATGGCCTGTTTTCATCAGCCAAAGCAAAGCAACAAAGCCAGACAAAATTTCTGTAGCATGTGCTTGACTTGCTTACATGCCCCTCAGACATGCTTATATTAAAGTCACATCATCACTGCAAAAAAATTAATCTTTTCAGTATATGAGAAAATATTTGGAAAAACGCTAATAAATTTGTCTTATTTACCTTTTAATAAACATATACACCTAATATTTACCTTCCAAATAAAGTCAGACCAAAAATGAATTGCTGAGTAACAGAAACATGCTCATAAGCTGCTATCAGGGTGCTGCTGATGCCCTTCCCTCTCCCTGCATTCACACCTGCTTCTCAGAACATGCTGTTTGGCATTGATTTTATGCAATTGTGTCAGCCTGACATCAGTGAAGCAAACATTACACAGGAGCTGCCTGTGGTCTTCCAGCCACATAGCTATACATAGACTCAAGAACTGTAAGCTGTAACTGCCAGCTTCTCCCAAGAAGTCTCAGGGCAGAAGGACAAGCTGACCTAATCAGTGGGTTGTTTGAATAGGTTTTGCAGTGGGGACACAGCTAATCCTTGGCTGACAAGCCAGCCAGGAGATTTTTCCTTTTTTTATCTGTGATTAATGGACTTGACATCCACGTTCCCACAGCTTCTGGTAAACATGCAGTTCAGACCTTATTGTTAAATACCACCAAGATCACAGAAAACTAAACTCTTATGACAGCAGAATGACTATGCCAGAGGGCAGACTTTTCTGAGACAAGTATTGGATTACACCAGAAATGTAACACAGAATAATAGGGCACTACAGAAAGGTTCACGATCTTGGCCCCCTAAATAACTTGCACCCTTAAAATCAGACTGACCTTTTTGAATAGAAAATAGATTGTGAGAGCTGAGAGATCTAACAAGACAGCGTTATTCAAAATTATACTGGGAGATCATACTCACATATAATGTGTTTATCCTAATTAAGTCAGGGGCATATGCAAGCAACTTGACCTTTCATTTTGTATTTAGTCACTACTCAAAGCAATGTGACTAAAGCATTGATGCAGGTCTCCCTCTTCCAGAATTCACAGGTTTGGATGTGAGACAAAATGCAAAATTTGGAAATCCTAATTTCTGTTTTTCTGTACATTTTGCACAAATGCCAATAACAAAAAAAAGTTAAAACATGCCTGTCTGAAATAGAAAAGCAATGTCAGTTCATAAGGGATGCTGTTTAAACAGTTAGCTCTGTCTGAACTATTCTTGTTTTAGACTGGGAAGTATTTTAAACCTCTAATTACTACAGTCTGCAAGACTATGACAGATCTATCTTTTCCTTATGGGCATCTAGCCAGGATGAAGCATGAATTCTTTTAAGATGACCATACTTAATTAGTGCTTCAGCTAACTTTATGGTGTTTATATGATTCAGTAGACTACTTCTGGCTTTGGCAAGTATATCTGTCTGTTGCAGTTTGGGAGCTTCTAAGGTCAAAGCTATTTTTCATGCATTTTCACAATTTGTCATTATATCCTGTTTGCCTATGGATTTTGATTTCTATATGTAAAATACAGACTAGGAAACTGAAATTTCCTAGACCAAAAAAAGCTTACTCTGAATATTCCTTACTATATCAATAGTCACTGCTTGACTGTTGTTTCAAAATGTTGTTGTAGAACTAGGATATGTATTTACAACAACAGCTCTGTAGGGGAATAGTGATGGAAGAGCTGACTAATTGTCCAGGAGACTCTTCCAGATTCTGAAAAGTTGGGACACAGGAATGATGTTGTGTTAAAAACACAAGGAAGGCACAGATCACCTGGAACACATCACAGTGCTTCATCTAGCACAACCTATCACCTCTTGGAGTGCATCCAGGCTGCAGAATAGCCCCAGCACCACACCATGGCACTGCCTGTGCCCAGCCAGCACTCAGTGCCATCCCCAGCTGCACGTCCCACCTGCTGCAGCCCCTCCACTGCCTGTGCCTGACAGGGGACATGGCTGAGTGAAGTGGCAGTCAGGGCTTCAGTCAAGATGGGAGCTTGTTTTAGCACAGGCCTGTCTACTTCAGTAAGTCTCTGGCTTTATCAGCTCTGTGCAACAGCCTCATTTAGGCCTGATGGGTGGCAGTCCATCCCTGGCAGCCCCTTGTCAGTGGCAGCCCCCAGGAGCCCAGGCACGGCAGGCTCCATGCAAGCCAGACCCTGCTGCAAACAGAGATCAACCTGCACAATCATGCAGGGCTCCTTGTAAGGGTATTCTGGCCAGGCACAGCAAAACTACAGACTCCATCAGACTTGGTAAACTTTCTTTAGCTTCTCCATTTCCTGCACCTCATTTATATTCACTCTAGAGGGCGAATAAAAATAACCAACGACCCAGGCAGCCTGACTACTGTGCAAAAACCACATGAGCCAAAAAATTTCTAAGTAGTCTTTGTATAACCAAGTAGTTTGTCAGACAACACTGGAGTGGCTTTCAAAAATCTGCATAGCCATAGAGAAGATGAAATATTAATAAATTTAATACAGAAATATTTGATTAAATTAATATTAATTCACCATTAAATTTTTAAGAGCTTCATATTTCATAAGAAAATCACAGTGAAACTACCAATAGGGACTTTACATGTGAAACCAATTATACAAGATCATTAAGCAATGCCTCAAAAAGCAGTCCATACAGTTTTCAGTGATAAAGCAGAATTAAGTGAATTCTGTTTACAAACAGCACTGTTTGTGCAAATTCTCACTGGAAAGGAGACTTTTTTTTTTCCTCACCCACAAATGTATCATGTATGTTACTATGAACATATTCTTCTTCAGTTCTGTAATAGACTCACACAGTGCCACCTTTTTTTCTTTTTAATACAGCAGTAAAGGAGAGTAAACCCTCGGAATTCTTTCTGTGTTTATTGGTGAAAGTTCTTGAAGAAGCTGACTTATTGATAGGTGGAAACAAAAGCTTTGATTGCAATCAATTACTTTCTGACAAAGCAATGGGGAGAATAGTGGAGGCTTTTTTCAAATGGATCTATTAAATTTTTGCTAGTAGCTCCAAGCTTCACAGTTAACTTTTTCTTGAGGATACAATTTTCCTTTCCACAAGTACACCTGTATTCCTTCTATCAATGTTATTCTTTAAAAAATCATCTTGATAACATCAGATGCATTTAAAGCATAAGCAATAAAATTTGTTAAGTTATTCCATTACCTTTATATATCCTTCTAAGACAGTTCATTTTTGATCTCCCAGGTATTCATAGCGTCCAACAAACTGCAGTCGGAACACTCAGCCAGCTCACTTCAGGTGTGAGCTACCAGCTTATAAAGTCACAATGCAGAATATCTGTCACTGTAGCACAGTGTACCCAGACCTAAATTAATTTTTCAATAACATTAAAACCTTGTTTGTATAACGAACACCACTGGACTGAATTGGTGCATGGAATTTCATAACTAGATAAAGCCATTGTTAGAGAGGCAGACAGTGCCCGTTCACAGTTCAATAAACCACTTGTCACAGTTGCCTGGTCAGAGCAGACCCGGGTGTCAATGGAACCAGTTAGCACCGAGGCAGCGAAATAAATTGGTCTCCTGGGTAAATAAATTGAACATCAATACGAATGTGCCTCATCAGCAAAGACTAATTTATAAAGGCTTTGTAAATACTGTTTCATATACACTGACATTTGAGGAAATGCCTTGATGTCTTTTCAGCTTAAATTTTTTATTTTAAAAAACAGTCTTAACAATGGCCTTTGGTCCACGAGTTTCACACATATTAGTGCAAAAACACAAAATAATGCCAGTACTTACTGCAAAACAGTACTTTGAATATTTTTCTTAATAAATAAGTACAAATAATTATACCAGATTAAGGTGTGTTTACATTTCTCATATTGGTTTTGCCATTTGGAAGTAGCCAAGAGAATCAGACAGCAGCACACTGAATTCTACCCTGCTTCTAGCAAAGATGAAGTGTAATTTCTTGGCTCTCCCAGCACCATCAGTGTGTCCATTGGTGGCTCCATAGCACACAATGCTATGGAGCTAGAATACAAATTTTAACTTTCCAGTGTGGTACTTCTTTATCCTTAATTCTTCTAATAGGTTAGATTTATTCAGACTTTTGCTCGTGAATACTCTCAAGAAAGCCATTAGTCCCATACAAGATCACATACATGTAAGATTGTCAGTGTTTCTTACTGGAGCACAACTAGATAAATGGCTAAGAACACAAATGATGCTGAACAGTCTGCAGGCTAAAAGATGTCCAAAGAAAAGTTCATGAGCATCTACCATCTTTTAAGAAAACTGACATGGTAAAACAAAAATCTGAACACAAAAATTTCCTCTGTGTGCATGTATATAGATATATGCACACACCCCCCATAAACTGCAGCTGTTAAAAATAATGAAAATCCAAATACAAAGGTTCCTATCAATACTGCACTCATTTGCAAAAGTGATCATTATTTCTGGCCTGTGTCTAGACTGAAGAAAAACTGATGGATTGTTTTTTCTGGAACACTTCCCAAACCAAAGGACATCAACAATGTTATTATTTCCATGGAAATAGTTTGCTTAGGCCTAAATTAAATTTCCATTTTAACACATTAATCCATGTACATCTATAAAAAGAGGGGGTGGGAGGGTGGAGAACAATAACATTAGTAAAATTATACATAATTTTGGAAAGAAGTAGAGGAACACACTCTGTCTTGCTGTTTCCTTTACTGTTCATTATACACCTCCCTTTGACACTACTAAAGAGGAAGTCAAAAATGTCTATTAGGCTTCAAGTCCAAAGCAATTAATCATGTGAAAACTACTGAACTATTTTAAAAGTTACCTCTTCAAAATGCGTAACATGTTTGTTCTTAAAAGATCATTATTTTATTTCAATGCTATTTATAAATGACTTATCAAACTGAAATGCCTCTTACTTTCAATTCTTAGCATATATTCCAGTGTTTCTGAACTCCCTCTGCATTTCTCACCCAACATTATGTTTTTTTCTGTTCTTTCCAATAGAAACATAAAGCATACTCTTTTGTACAAACTGCAATACTTCTGTTTACCAGCCCAAAGTAACAACAAATTAATTTGTTCCTGTTTCATCAGAGGCAATTCTAAGATTCTTTATTTTTTCCCCAAACATCAAATTATTGAACTTTTTATCCTAACTCAGCCCATTCTATGATCAAATGTGAAGTTCATTTCACTTGAGAACAGCCAGTTCTACTTTTCTTTCCAAAGTGAATCTCAGAAACCAACTCAGGTCCAGCTGATTACAAGCAGCTCTATTAGAACAGCACAGATATGGGTAAATCCAATAGAAATCTCTGCAGGAAGGCAAGAGCTGCACATTCCTGTGGAATACAAGCAACAAGGTCATTACAAGCCCCCTGTGCCTCCCTTAACATCTGAGCTCTGTTCTCCTTCAGTTTCTGTGTCCTTTTTCTATTCAACCACAGATGTCAGTTTCAGTTCCTCTCTCACTTCCTACTATGTTGGAAAATTAATTTTTTACTGCATTTGAAAGTTGGCTTTAATGACCCTGATACATAATGTCCAAAACAACTTGGAACAACTCATCTGTATTTCTTCACAGCCTTGATCTGACAGGATCCTTTCAGGGCAATATGACTTTACCTGCTCAGAAGTATATTTCTATTAAATACTTACTCTTTTTTTCCATGTAAATGCCTAAAATATTATTTTTACAAAAATGTCTTGGATTGTTTCTCAAGCTTTCATCCCACTTTGTTATACTGAAACACAAAAGTAGAAATTCTCTGCAAAGAATTTATATAAAGTTTGAAAATTTGGGCCAAAATTACAAATCATTTCTTCCACACATAACATTTTTCTCTCTTCATATTTTTCTTTTCCTAAACACACACAACTCACCAGCATCATGCTGTCTGTACCCACCACAAAGGAGGGAGCTAAGGAGGCTCCAGGAGGAAGCCAAGCTGCAGTTCAGGTAACTGAGGAAGGGAAACCAGCACAAAGTCAATACAGGGAGAAGCTGTGAGCACACAGCCTATTCTAGAAACGTGGCCTTCTAGTTAAGTGCATCATCAAAACTTTGACATATTCAGTCACACACAGGTTTATTATGATTATTTCAGTGAGTTAATATAAAAGGCATTGTTGCCACTAGAATAAAATTGCAATTCAACGCCATAAAATTTCACAGACATCCCTAAAATTACCAGATACCATAGATAAATATAGAAACAACAATTGCAACTAAAGAGGTCAAGTCAAAGGTCAAACACTTTTCCAAGATGCACAATATTCCATGCAGCTGTTCAATTTCTTTTTTAATTTTTAACTGATTTACAGTGGAGGATCTGTCATGAATTAACCTCATTGCCAGTTTTAAGTTTTTACCTCTAGGAGATAAGTAACATCCCACTACCAACCTGCCCCCCGCCACCACCTTTTTCCAAATGAATATCACTCTGTCTTCCTTCAATCTTTCCACCATTTCTGGCTTAGAAATTACAAAAATCAAACTTCTGTCTTTAGTATTCCCCAAAAGACCTACTGTTCTCATAATTGAAAGCCATTTTAAGCTGAAATGGCACTACTTTACAACAGAAATAGTATGCAAATTCTAACAAAAGGCAGTATCATAATGCAGGAGTATGAAAGTCCTAAAACATGAACTGACTGTGTTAATCCTGGAATCTCCTCCCCCTACTGAAAGCGTGCCTTTGCAGCCTTCATGTTCCCTTAGCACAGCTTTATTTTAACACAGCAAATAAAGGGAAACTCTTTCTTCTTGATTCAGGCCGGGTTTCCTTCAGGTAGATGAACACCGAAGTAGAAAGAAAATTGTCAATGTCACACACTGCTTGAATGAAATCACTATGCCTCTTATCACAGAGCAGGAACAAGAAATACATCAATAAATAAAGATGTATTATTCTAGACTGTCATTTTGGTTATTAGGGTAATGTATTCCAGAAGGAAGGGAGGAAGAATAGAGTGCTCTTCCAGTAAATACGTGGCTCTGCAGGTATTAACTGAACAGAAATACTGTAGCAGAGCTCCAATTTGCAGGAGCCTGCAGCAAGGTTGCATTCACAATAAGGTCAGTAAAAAACTGCAAACACATTAGCAAGTAAGCTACTCCCGCAAGTGTATGACACATTTTCCATCAATATTTTGTGGGAATTCCAACCAGAATGATTTTATTATTTCATAAATCTAGGTTAGCATGTGTATAATGACATGTCAGTTCATGCGCAGTGTCAATAATGAATGCCAGTTTTGAATTCAACCAGCCATGTTATTAAAATGAAAACTTCTGATTGACATTTCCAAGGAACATTAGTTCTTCCACAAGTAACTCAGACCAACCCCTAAACAGAGCAAATTAGGTCCACTTCAGTGTCCAGCAGTCCTCCTACATAAGGTATGAGCAACAAATCATTTCCATATACACCAGGAGTGCATTCAGTCCAATATAATTCTGTTTTTTTTTAAATAGGCGTGCACACTACCACAGAGATATTGGCCACCACCAGTGGAAAGGTCCAGAAATACCTCTGGCTCTGAAGGACATAGCACACAGTCACAAATGTGGAGAAAGAGATTTACCAAGCTGACTTAATGAGCATATAAAGCTTTGGCACCGTGAGGAAGAGCAAGAGTAACCAGTGAGTGAGCTGACCATTTTACTGCTATTTCTCATCTGATTTATAAGTTAGTGGTTAAATCTTGGTGTCACTGACTTCAACAGATTACCTCCCACTACAGACACTTTTACTGAAACTGTAGTCAATAGAAATGTTGTTAACTTTAGAAAAGATACATTATTATATCTACTAGTCAGTACATAATATGACAAAACACACTTCATTCAATATCCTGTAATTAAAAATACTGCTTTCAACAGCTGGGTCATTTAATGCAGTGAGGCAGCATCCCCTTTCACACTGCACAATCACTGCCTGGCTAAAAGCACTGAAAACAGACCATACCTGAGCCAACCATAACAACTGCTGAGCTGAGAATGAGCTCAGAGCAAGAGGAAGTGGATAAAACACCACTGAGGCATGGCTGGGCTCCACCAACTCAGCTGGGAAAGGAAAACCTGGTTTTGCTGGGGCTGCAGAATAGCTTGTGAGTGACAGGATGGATTACAAGGGTCAGTGAGTAGCCATGTGTGAGTGAAGATGAAAGGAGTTCACAAAACCGTAAGTGGGGAAGGGATGACAAGTAATAGGTTTTCAGGGGGAAGTGGTGGATAAGAGCTAAAAGAGGCCAGTGTGGTTCCAAGGACCATGACCAAGGCTCTTGTTCCATGTCTTCTCTTCAGCAGTAAACTGAACTAAAAGATTTCTTAAATTTATTTTTATTAAACTTTTTCTCCTAGCTCTGCCTAAAGCTCTCACAAGACGTCTCTGATTACATCTCTAGGTATTTATAAACATATGAAGGCAAGATCTTCTTGCATGATCACAGATATTTGTCTTCCATGCACACACCTTTTCCAAACATAAACAGCCTAGAAATCCAGCCATTGGCTGCCTGCTCCTCAGAGAGCTAAAAAGACATAGCAAGGTGTTGACACAAGTCCTTGAAACAAACCATCAAACACTGTCAAAGAAGGCAGTGGTTACTAAAGCTACCATATACTTTACACAACTAATATTATGAGGAGCAGAGTTTTCCAATTTCAACTGGAGTTTAGGGCAAAATTAAGTAGAAGAAGGTGCAAAGCAGGTGTCTGAAGTTTACAGGAAATGTGACTAGTTTTTAGTAGCCATGACAAGGAGAAAAATTGAATACCATCACTTAGCAGTCAGAGCTGAAAAGCAGTGGTTTTGGTGGTACAGCACTGGGTCTGCACCCAGAACAAGTGGAAAGAGAACTGGGAGGTGAAGACTGTGTGTACTGAAGCCCAGATGTTCTCAAAGGGGAAGGTAACCAGCTGCCCCCTTCCAAGTGCATTCCACCACTGACCAACACCACCTCTGTTTTTCACAGAGTAAGAGATGGGTATTTTTTATCCAGCTCTCCTTTCATGCAACCCCATCAGTCATGCCTGCATTTATTAAGCCTATTCCACCAAGAGCACAGCTGCCCAATTTCAGGATACAGAGCTTTTCTTCCCCCAACTGTATTACTGCTGTTACTACACACATGACCTTAGAAATTATATATCTGCTTAGAAGTTCCTACAGTGGCTACCTTCCCCCCTCACCTCTAATTTATCCTGCCCACAGACCTGCATCCTGCCTCTCATCTGTGCCGTGGTGCACATGCTTATCCAGGTCTGCAGCAGCAAGGATGGGGCTTCCCTGGGGCTGCACTGTGGATCACCTCTAGCAGTGACTGTCTAGTCACAAAAAGGTAACAGCACTGCAAGAGCTCTGGTTTACATTCGAGGCTATTTTCCAACAGTCCTCACACCCGAGGAGTTTCAGGTTTCACTGTTTGAACTTATGTCTATTCATTGCTCCTCTAGGAATTTCTAAAGCTCGATGTGAAGTGTGGCTCTGTCTCCACACAGAACAGAGCAGCACAAACTCCTTCAGCTCCTTTACAGTCCAACTGGAGACACTGCAAGGGCAGGGGGATTTTTACAAGCCTATTATTAGATATTGAGAACAAATATGCTAATAAGTGATTAAACAGCTGTGCTGTTCTAGAGTGTGTAGATATTTTGGTTTTGTTTTTCATGAAGAGGACTATCTTCACCAGCAAACAAATAATCATCTGTTTAAAATATAAGATGTAGATGGAAAAACTTTGAGTCACTTACTGCAGTTGGAAATTACTGATGAGTACTGTTGATTACCACTGCAGTTTTTCAAAAAGCTTTAAGATTAAGAGACATTCACTGCTCTTCTTCTGTCAGGTGCCTCAAAAAGAAACCATGAGAAGAGACACACAATGAAAAACAGCAGGTTATAGCACATGAGACTCCTTATTAAAAACATAAAACGCCTTTCACTGTTGCTTTTATTAAGTCTACTTTTCAAGCCAAATGAAAGTTAGGTGAGCTGATTATAATACAAGTCACGTCCAACTATTTCATTATCCACGTCCTGCAGCACGCTAGCCCACAGAATGCCTTTTGAAAGCTCTGGAGTGACGGCAGCAGGTTGAATATAATGAACAGTGTTACAAATGGGGACATGAGACGACAGGTCTGGTGAAGGAGGACTCTCCTGGAAACTGTATGGCTGTAATTACTGAGTGCTGGTGCTGTCTCAGTTGGCTTTGAACAAAGGTAACCGCCTTCAGCAAGTTATATATCCTCAGCTAGCTAAAATGAAACCAGTCAGAGACACAAATATTTATGATACACAATACATAACCATAGTCATTGTCTGCTTTTATTACCTTATTTTTGTTGTCACTCAGAAGTCTCCCACATCAACAGCACAAGAGAATTAAACAGTGAAGCACTGAATTATTTTTAAATTAGACTTCCAAAACTAGAAATGTTGAAGTCATACTTACAGGAAGATAAAATGCTCTTATTCTGGGTATTTTGCTTGCATGTCACCTTTGTTCCTCAATAACTCATTCAGTTTGTTGTGCAAGAATCTATCAAGCAGAAGTCAGTGAGAGCTGAGACCCCTGCTTCCTTGCATGTGAGCACCCCTCAAGAAATATCCAGCAAGAATAGTTTGGTGATAAAGGGAGCACCTGGTGCAGGCAACATCAGAGACAGCAAGACTGAGAAGAAAGCTCAGGCTAATCTATGTTTTCTCCTCTGTGATCTGCTAAATCTCAGAAATGGGCTCACTTGCCCATGCAGTAAAATATCAGAGAACAGCAGACAATCATGACATAATTAGATAAGAAGACACAAGGTGAGAAAGAATATCTCTCTAAAGTAATTTCTCTATTATTATCTGCATGCCCCAACTCCTGTTTCCCTCTTACCTCTTTTCCTGGAGAATCATAAATTCTGAAAATTCATTTCCCACCCAACACTAGCAGTAAGCATTAGGTTGTATAGGAGAGAAGACAACTGGAGCTATTATATCATTATTCTTCATCTTTAAACCAGTTATGGTTTAATGCCTGTTGGCAATGAGTACCACACAGCTACTCACTTGCTCACTCCCCCAGGCAGGATGGCAGAGAGAATCAGAGAAGTGAAAGTGAGAAAACTTGTGGGTTGAGATAAAAATGGTTCAATAGGGAAAGTAAAAGCCATACACACAAGCAGAGCAAAGCAAGGAATTCCTTCAGCACTTTCCATAGGCAGGCAGGTGCTCAGCCATTTCCAGGAAAGCCAGGCTCCACCACACATAATGGTGACTTGAGAAGATAAACAGCATCATAGAATCGCTGAGGTTGGGAAAGACCTCCAGTATTTCCAAGTGCAACCTTTGACCAAATACCACCATGCCCATGAAACCATACAGCAGAGTGTAATCAATTCATACACCCCCTCCTTCTTTTTCCCCCAGCTTTATGTGCTGAGCATGACAACTCCATGTGGTCTGGGATGTCCCTTGGGTCAGTTGGGGTCAGCTGTCCTGGCTGTGTCCCCTCCCAACTCCTTGTGCACCACCTTCAGTCCCCTCACTGGAGTAAGGTGAGGAACAGAAAGGCCCTTGATGCTGTGTAAGTGCTGTCCAGCAACAGCTAAAACACACCTGTGTTATCAACACTGTTTTCAGCACAAATCCAAAACACAGCCCCAGAGCAGCTAGTGTGAAGAAAATTAACTATACCCTAGCCAAAGCCAGCAAAATACCATATTTTTTCATGGTCAATTATTTAAAGAAGAAGAAAAAACACAAATCAAAATCAAAATAGGTTCACAGAGGTAAAATGAAAAGCACTACATGTTCAGAAAAAAAATTATACTAAGTTAGTACTAATTAAACTATAATATACTAAATTATACTAAGTATAAAAAATTATACTAATTAAAAAGAAGTGACAGTTTACTAATGAAGAGGTGAACAAAAGATGATACAATATGACATTAAATATAATGAATGGAATGAGAGAGGTCAGCAAAGGTTCACTGTACAACTTCTCAATGTTTTCAAAGATTTCATATCACACAGCTCTCAGCAATACAAGAAGGCAACATTTTAAAGTGGACAAAGTGACATACAGAATGAGCCTGCAGAAGCTCCTGCAATGGTATTTGAGTTATATCCAGAAAATCCAGAATTTCATTTTATTTGTGGACGACCAGTTGTGGTTTACCATTCACTGTGGAGGAGCAGAGCCATCCACAGCACAAATCTCAATTACCCATCAGCCAGTTATGGCTCTGTTATTGTCACAGTACAAACACATTGGGAGCAGACATGAAAACTGTTCTGCATGCAGAAGTGAATTAGCAAAAAACAAAACATCAATTTTTTTACATATAGACACTGTGAAAGAAAAGTTATTTTACCACTATTGTCATAACAGGAAACCAAAGAAGAAATGCAGCACAGATGCACAAAATCAGAGCAGGGCCCACACTCTCCATCCCATTTTCACTATCTTGCAAATCCCCCATTCTCATTAAAGACTTCTAAATGAGAAATTAATTTGAAAGGGGGTTTTATATTCTTTATTACTCTGTTCTCCCTGGAGAGGCATAACCAAAGCCATAAGGCAAGCATCCTTTGTCAAATCAAGCATCAACCTGGGAAGAGTCTAGGACTAGTGAGAGGACAAGAGAACAAAGGTTTTAGATGCACCAGGAGAGGCTTAAGTTGGACATTAGGATGAAATTCTTCACAGAAAGGGTGACTAGACCCAGGGAGGTGGTGGAGTCACCATCCCTGGAAGGGTTTGACCAAGACTGGATATGGCACTGATGGTCTGGTTAACGTGGTGACGTTGAGTCCTATGCTGGACTTGATGATCACAGAGGTCTTTTCCAACCTGATTGATTCGGGTATTCTGTGACTGTTTTGGGGGTCAAAGTGACAGAATTGCTGAGTCCTATCCAAAAAGAGTGGCTGTTCTGGACTCATGCTTGGCAGACCCCAAATGGGTAGAAGTGGCTACTGAGCCACAAGGACATGTGAGACAGGGGCCAGTCTGGACAGCTGAGAGTTTCAAACAGAAAACAGGAGTAGAACTTGGCAGATTTGGCCAAGGAGATCACACGCCAGAAGCCAGACATGTAAATAAGGATAAACTTCCCAGGAAAAGGAGTGCCACATAACCATGAAATATATTATGACACTAACCCTAGAACACACAAGAGTTGGTGGATCACATTGTGTGTGTAGCTGCTGGATAGTGAGCAGCCATTGCACGCACTCAGGAAGGTCTCCTACACAACTAACTTATCCTTTCCCACACTTTCACCCTGCCTACCACCCCACCAAAGCACTGCAAGACAAAAAGAAATACAAGACCTTCATATTTGGGCAAAGAAAACAGTGATTGTTAGTAAAACTTCACACAAATAAATAAAACTAGAGAAAAGCAAGTCTAACTGTCAGTACATATTCTCTAACTCTTCCCAAGAGGCTCACATCTTACCACTGCTATAACTATCATGCCCTAAAGGCCTCTGTGCCACAACTACAGCTCTGGCTTTTTTAACAGATTCCTGCCCTTCATCACACCTATTACCACACTACATCCTCCCACAGCTACTCTAAACACCTTCTATTCACAGTATTGATAATGGGCCATTTCACAAGGAGGACAAAATAAAGCAGCCATGCTTAGTCTGGAGCACACAAATTTACTGCCTGTGAACTATGTTCCTGCTGTTGGTACTGCTTAAAAGGGCTTGGCACTGCCAGTGACCTGAGAGGCTGAAAACCAAGCCTGACTGAGACATGAAATTTCAGTTTCCTTTTCCTCCTGTGCAAGCTGTCAGTATCCTGCAGGTCACAAAAGATAAATACACCTGCAATGTCAACCCAATAATTTTCTAGGTTCAAGCTCTTGAATGCCTAACCATCTCAGCTGGTTGGCAGAGACCATCAGGAAGCCACAAGACACGTTTCAATATTTGACATGGAGAGCAGCCCAGGCCCAGGCTGCACAGGCATAGAGAGCTGTGGAGCTGCCACCTTTCAGCAGAGCCACCTTGCTGTGAGCTGTGTTTCTTGGCCAGACACAACTCACCCCAAACCTCAGTGCACTGGGGAGGTAGGATGGGTAAGGACTGCCTGGATCATCAGGTCTACTCTCCCATCATCAGGCAGCCATACCATATATACCTTTTCCTGCCAAAACACATCTTAAAACTACTCGAGTAGGTAGAAGAAGGCAAGATAAGACACTGCTATTAGGCTGAAATTATTGCATCTAAAATTAAGAAATGCTTTTAAGCTGCACTATTAACAGGACAACTGAATTTGCTTTTGGAAAAAAAAAAAATTAAAAACTTTCTTGAGACGCTGTTCAGCTCAACTACAGATAAGCAGTAAGGTATAGTACAGCTTCACTCTGAACACAGAAACACCAGGTGATTTCAATCACTGACTCCTAGATAAAATAGTCAAACAAATGAAGTGACAAAGAAGATTGAGAGTCTTTTGCCATCTGGTAGCAGTGTATCATGCATGGTTACTGAAGGCATTATTAGCACACAGACATACACCCAGTGATGAATATTTGAAGGTTTTTTTATATACAAGTTAGTAAATTTAGGAGAGTCATTAAAGGCATTTTCTATGATTTTTTTTTCTGCTTATATTTTATATGACTAATATGGAGGATGAAGGGGTTTTGCCAAATCAGTTCCTTATTGTACCTAATCAAATACAACAAAACTATCTATCAGGACCATGGTGTCTGCTACCATGTGGTTTTTATTACACTAACCACTTCATGGTCCGACTTCTGGAAATTTTGACTGAAAGAAAAAATTCAGACCCTAGTTTGAGGCTTCTGGATTTGTCCTAAAAGGAAGGTGGCACTGCAAGAACTATACAAATGAGGAAATGAGCCTGGAATGTGTATCAGGAAAGTCAAAAGCCTTCTCAGTTGTGTTCATCACAAAAAAAGAACAGAGTTCAAAGGCTTCAGCTAAACAGGTTAAACAATTTGTGCACTGTATTACTAGTGGTAAATATCCACTGGCTGACATTTAAGAGACCTGGATGGTGAAAAGTGATTATTCCTAGAATAATGTCTCAAAAACCATTTAGATAAAGGTTTATCTCTGTATTGCTGATCAAAAATTTGTGATGCAACTGAGAATACATGGCAGAGCAGATTTGCCCTACAAAAATTTATACCAGGAAGCAGTTGCAATCATTTGGAGCAGAGATTTTGAAAAAGGAAAAACAAAGAGCAATATAAGCAATTATTGCAAATGTTGGTCCATTCAGACAGTATTTATTTTATCTGCCTGTAACACTCTCTGCAATGACTTGGTAGGCAAGGCAACAAGCAGCATCATTTCCAACCTGGTTCTTAGTTAGAGCATCCCTTCATATATGCTACACCACTTATATCGTTCATACTTGATTGCCATCGAGTGTGTTATGCTGCCAAGCATGCTAAAGAATGCAGTATCTTTTCCCTCTTTAGGGTAAACAGTATGTATTTATCAAGAACCCATCTCTGCTGATTAACCACCCTGTTCCTCCCTTGCTTCCCCACTCACAATTCTCTCCCACAAAATTTCCTCCTGGACTAAATCTTTGCCTGCACACACACCATATGGCACAATGATATAAATGAGATGAGACCAAGTTAATTGATCATATTAGACCCCAGGAAACAGATTTTAAGTTCAATGATGAGCATTTTTTCACCTATGCAGAACACAGAGGTGTCACCCAAGCCATGGAGCAACAGGCTCTTGCAAATACGAGTTATTTGTGCACAGAAGAGAGGAATTGTTCCTTTCATAAACTGGAGATGAAAGAACAGCAGCCTTTCTATGCATATTTGCTTTATAAGAATATATTTGCCTCCCTGAAGTGTACATACCTAAGAACTGACACAAGCATATCTAGAGCTCAAAAGATATGCAAAGACCTTTCCCAAGCAAAGCAATGAAAATCTTAAGAGCCCAGCAAACCCCTTGCAGTAGTTTTACTCGCAGAGAAATTAGAACCAGGCTGAGAGAGACTGTGAACAAGTGACTTTCTCTGCTTTTCCTGCTGGTTTTTTGAATTACTTCATTCTGGGATGCAGGGATACACACAAGCCCCACAAGCATCTCTCATGTAGTTTAACTATCTGTTATGTCTATCCCCCTGCCAAAATTTTTTGCATCACCTGTGATGAAATCCGAGGACAAGGAAATCTGTCATTTTAATACAGCTTCCAAATCATACATAAGGTATTTTAGAAGAGAAAATTTTATATCTATTCAGAAAAAAAGAGAAAATATGAAGCATTTTTCTAGACAAAGAAAAAAATCATAACAAGAACTTTAATATGCAATAAAAAAATAAGAGAAATACAGTGCTGCTGTTGAGCATGGGCATAAATCAGATGCTGGTATGCTCCCTGCTGCTTATGTGTGGTGTTGCTCATCACTACCATAATTTATACACAGGGAAAAAAGTTCTTATTAAAAAAAAATAGGGTGTAACTGATTTCAAAGCAAATTCAGAAATGTGAATGATGATAATGACAAACAAATATTTTCCACCCAGGTCATCGAGCAAATGGGAATTCTCAAAGAGCATGACCAAATCCACTATATGAGAAAACACCAGCTTCAATGATTTGTTAACTTCTAGTAATTCACAGAGTGGGCACAGGAGTTTTCAAATTTTGTTTCTGGAATACAAAGTATATTAGCTGTACATTCATGATTTTTGTAATGAAACTTCACATGACCTGTCACTACGCCATTTGGTATTATTTTTATCCTCAAAATATAAAGAATTACAGACAGCAACATCTTCACTTTCCAAATATTTCTAGAGCCCTTTGTACTAAGGCTTGCAAAGCAGTTATTCTTCGATATTTTTTCCTTTCCCCTCTCTTGCCAGTGTAAGAGGAGCCACAAGAGATGCAGGCTGCAACTCCAAAGCAAAAGCAGGCTCTGCATCACTGAGTCCCTGCCCCTGGTGAGTACAAGGCACTCGTGGCTCCAAGGGCTCACTGCAGCCCCTGGAAGGGCCAGGGGAGTCCCAGAACCCAGTCCAAGAATCAGATCTTCCCAGGGACAGTCCTCCCTAGATAGACTGGGGTATTTGTCCCCTTTAAAAGGCAAGGAAACTTTTTACTACAGCCTTTCCTACATGAAGTGGGTCATTACAGAGCAGAGAGCATTCATGGATGCCCCAGAGAAAAGTGGTTTGCTGCTGGATCAGTTTTTTCTCAGCAAGAAGGGTTAAGGCTCTGTCATCCAGAAAACCAGAACAAATAACATAAAACTGGTGGCAATCCTGGCTCCAAGGGAGTGGGGGGAAAATTCAAAACAAAAGAAATAAACACAGTTTGCAATGTCAAGCCATTACCAAGAGAAAGATTTTTCGGGTAAAGTGCTGCCTGAACACACAAGCTTGGGGCTGCAAGGCACGAGAGCATCTCCTTACTGGGTGCAGGGAAAGGCTGTACACACACTCCAGGTAAACAGAGCATCACATCAAAGGCACACCTGACTCCAGCAGCCATTTCCCTGCCTAATGGGAATAACCTGGAGGACCCCACATACTGCCTAACAGCTTGGATCAAAGAGGACAAAGAAATATTTGCTATACTCCTGCTGAATTGGAGTTTTCACTACAACAAAGATAAAAGAGTATTTGTTTGTCCTCATTACATGAAGCTTTTTCAACAAAATAATTAACTGTAGCATAACAGAAAGCTTCACTGGATAAGAATTTTTAAAGCATGTGTTGAAATCCAACTACTAAGAATGAATTTGAAAGGCCATGTAGGAATATGGAAAAAAAATGTGTGAGGCTTTTTTTAGAACTTTATTTTTTAATATTTTCTACCCTCTTAAAAGCATAACCATCAAAGCAAATAAAAGTTTAATAAGTAAAAAAAAAACATTTTAAATGAAAAACCATGATTAACTTATTAAGATCCATTAAGTGTATAATTACAAGGATTCTATTACATTAAGATACCAATTTCTTTAAAGCCAGAAATAATACCTGCTGAAACTTTAATTATTTAAATGAGAAGAGAAAAAGGCATGTTATCTTCTCTGACAAAGATTAAAATCAATTTAATTGCTTCTCTGCTGCATTGACACGATTCTCGCTGTGAGTCAAGCAACCAAAAAGGGAAATTAATACTGCAGCTGTTAATCAAGTGATATTTGTGTGCTCCATCTTATTATAGCAGGAGCAAGAATAACTACTACTTTGGAGAGTTTGTCCACACTATATTTCATAGAATTTTTTTGCTTGAAAGAGTATCTTTACTTAATTTGAGTTGCAGGCATCTCCAGGTGGCATGCAGCTTGGGAAAATTGTGTGTTACATTGTTTGATCCCCTCGTAAAAATTGTTCTTCCAAGAGTAGGTTTATTTCAAATTAAATTCACCCTCAGGTATCTGACTTGCTAGTATGAAATTACCAAGTCACACCAAAAAGGGATAGAAATACAGCTGGAGGAGAAGGTTGCCTATGAATCATATTTTCGAGGAAGAAAGCAGGTCAAAGAAATCAACAATTTCAGTAAAATTAAAGCATGAGTTTGAAAAAGCATAACAGCTGAGCACACAGCACAACTGATGGCTTCTATCTGCTCATTTAAAAATGTTTATCCTTGCAGTGCCGTTGTTAAACCTCTGCACCAAGTGAATATTCAGCAACATCTACAGTGGACAAATTAATGTATCTGATTGTAAGAAAAATGGTATTGTGAGATATTTATGAGTTCTGAAATACAAACCCATGTGGTGCTTCATCATCTCTTATCAGCCCTTGTTAACTTTACAGATGATGAGAAGCACCAGAATAACTGAGGTTGTCAAAACTAATAGATCTCAGAGGCTCAGCACCAGCATAGTTCAGTTCCATCTACAGTCCAATTTTGAGAAATTTTAACTCCTTCACATCTCCTCATTGAGCAGGAATCAGTTCCATTATCTGGGCTGTTATTTACTCTTGGCACTACCCTAGATATTTCAGGATGAGCAGACAGCACTTCTGGGGAAGAAGTTGTGTTAAGTGGCAGAAAAATACCAAGCAGATCAGTTTAAATACAACCTAAAGTACTATCTGGATCTTACTGGAAATTCTAGGATCTGGGAACAGCAAAATAAAGGTAAAAAATTTTGAGAAGGGCTTTTCTGAGACACTATGTGTCTATTTACTAACAGACTACAAAAGATTGTAATATTAATTCTTCACTTAATGCACTAGCAAGCATTAAATAACTAGGTACAGAGTTAAATGAATGTTTTCAAACATCAAAACTGGTTTCAGTTGGGTTTATTGTGAAGAGTCACAACTCTTTTGCTTCTGTATTACTTGGGCAGAGTCATTTTAATCTTGCACTTGAAACTGGGTATCTGGTCACTTCACAGCCCCTTCTGTGGCTGACTGTGCTGCTGTCAGACCACCAGGTCAGATTCAGTTTGGCCAAAAGTGGCTGTGATGGATCCCAAAGCCTGGTTTTGAAGAAAGAAAAGTTGCAGTGAGTTTTGATACCAGACCGCAGAAAGCAGCCTGGGTGTGGGTTGTGATAGACTCCCAGAGCTCAGATGCTCTTGAAACTGAAAGCCAGGGAACCCTATTTAGAAGGGATTTTGGCTCCATTTTAAGAACTTGCAGCTAGGCTCAGGACTAGGTCTGCTTTTGAATTCTTATCTTCTGGTTCACTGAGGAAAAAAGCAAAAAACAACAAGCCTCTGGCTGTAAGACACTCCAGTTATCATTACTGCCTCACCTTTATTTTTTCCAGCAAATGATGGAGCTCCCCCCATCATCCTGGAATATCCTTGGGAAAACTCCCCTAGCAAGACACACAGACAGAAAATTTCACTGAGTAAATACAAGAGGTGTGCTTCACCTGTGCACATCCTGCCATCCCCAAGGACCCACTCTGGAAAGAGACTGGAAACACTCTGGACACAATGTTTCTGGACACAATGCCAGGGAGGAAGGAAACCATGAGACAAGCCACTAAGGATGCTCACGAACACAGCAGCAATTCATAGCAAGTTTATTTGCTGTCTCATAAAAACTTAGTACATAGAAACCTGAATTTTTAAGTCTCCTGGAGGCTTTGCAAGGTCCCCAAGGAGCTGCAGGAAGTGGAGGAGCAGCAGAGAAAGTTGCAAGGCACCTATGCACTGGGCTCTGGTGGCTGCAGGGAATGCTGCAAATCCAGACAGGCTGGCATACTGTGGAGCAGCAAAGTGAGACCTTGGACAAGAGGCCAAGAAATTCAAGTTGCTATTCAGCCAGGGAACAAAGCTAAGGAGTCCAACAGCATCAGCAGAGATTTTCCTGCCTGCATTAGATCAGACTCAAAGGGAGAGGCTAGTGACACCAATAAGGAGAGAACACGAGCAAGAGTCACTGCAAACATGCAGAGGAAAATAAATCTGTCATGGGGATGAGACAGCAACACAGCAAGCTCTCACTGTGCCTGGCAGGCACGGGCAGCTTTGGCACATGCTCACACACACACCCACAGGCTCAGATGGGAGTCTCAGCTGAACACGACTCTTCCAGGGGCTCAGAACAAGCCACAGCATCAGAGTAAAACTTTTCACCCATCTGACACAGCAAACAAATATATCCAATAACCATCGTGTCCTCTGGGGTGTGCAGCAGAACACAAAAAAGGAAAGAGGTTTAGAGAAGGAGATTGATAGAATGAGTCCAATCTTATTTTCCACAAAGTGTGACAAAGCAAGCTTCACTTGCTCTGATGCCTGTCAGAGGGTCTTTGTCACCAAGAGACAGTCTGTCCATCTTCTAGGCAAAAGTGGGATTGACTTTAGCAGTTGCTTCTGTTAAGAGTCCTAAATGTAATCCTGTGTATCTAGGAACAAGCAGACGTGTTTCATCTCGTTCGGCAAGGATAACGTTATGTTGCATCTCTTGTTCCACTCACATCTCGTCCATCCTCCTGTAGGAGCTGTAGGATGCTGCAGCAATAAAACAATTCTTGGCACTTGCTGTGAAAGCCAAATGTTTGGCTGCAACTTTTTTCAGTCTACCTGGTTACACCCCAGTCAGGCAGGGTACTATTACCATTTATATCAGTCTGTCTGTGGCCATCCACTCTACTAGACTGAGCAACTGATTAGAAATGCACACCCCCCCCCCTCCCAAAAAAAAAAAAAAAGTCTGAGGAAACAGCTGAGAGCCACAAAACCTTAGGTAACTCAATATCCTTTGGAAGTGCTGCATTGCCAGAAGCTGTGCACCACTCGTCCCATAGCACCAGGGCATAGCATTGCAGAAGTAGTGAGGGATGCAAAAGAAGATATTTACAGGGCAGGGAAATCTGGTGGGAGGGGAGAACAGCATAAAAGCCTCCTGGCTGTAGGGTACTCATTTGAATCTGTCACTGGAGAATATTATCTAAGCATCTTGGTGCACCTTCAGCAGTTTGCACAAAATGGGCTTGAAACCACAACCCAGGTCACAGCACTGCCTTCCCAAAAAGCTGTCACCCGGACCCCAGGGAGCACTGCATTTGGAGTGCCCTCCCCAACTGTAACAGCAGCACACAGACAAGAGACATGACAGAAGCAGGATTGAATGATTCTGTGGCACAGCCAACAATGCCCTTAAGTCACAAACTCCTTGGAAATGCTTAGTGCTTCACACTGCTTAGGTCTCACACAGACCCAAATGTATTTAAAGTGTCTGGAGAAAGAGAGATGAGAAAAATACATCTATCATCTCAAGAGCACGCAGTACTCCTCATTTCGGGAAATCTAGCAAGCAAACCCAGTTTTTGTTATTGATTTCAAATAAAAGACGGCACAGAGTAGATCCGAGCCTTTCTTCTGAAAATAAAAATGTTTTCAACATGTATTCTATACATTATTGTGAAGGCTCTTTAAGAAGCCATCTTGCTCTTTCCAAGTACTTCACTTACACAAATAGCAGATGAAGGCAGCTTGTAGGTATTAGATATTAGCCTTAAATCCTCCCACTCCTCTCAACAACACTAAATCCAATTAGATTTTTGTACTTTTCATCTTTTTGTAGAGACAAAATGTTCTCTAACCACTTGGTATAGTGCCAAGATGAATATTTGCAACAACTGTAAGACACCACAGCCTAAATCCCAGTCCTGCTAGATGTGGTGGTGCTCTGCAGTAGAGGCGGGAAGGTGTCGTAAAAGGAAGTAAAACTTGGTTTGATTTTTCCTGTGAGCATAATTTCAGTGGGTCAGAATCAAAAGAAAAATTTTAGCTTATTAGACAACTATTATTAGATGTTTTAAATATAATCAAATATAAAATTATATAATTAATACTATTAGATAATAATTATTACTACTAAATTATTAGAGAGCACATCAATCATCTGGTATGGAAAGAACCTGATCTGTGATGGCAAATGTGTGAGAGAACTCCTGCTTTGATGTGCTGCAAACAGAGTCACATTTCTCTATAAGCCAGCATAGAACACCAAGGACCCAAGTGAAACATTTGGTTTTTTTGGGATACTATCAGCCTGAACAAAAGGAGAGATAAAATGTTTCATAACCAATATTTTGGCCTCAACATTCTTTTTCTCAGCCAATAGCATTTCATAAAATTAGAAATCGTAAAAACAGGTTTCTGGTCCCTTACAGCATGCCAGGAAGTTACAGGACATCAGAAGCTTATCAGGTTTCTAGCATCTCTAGCTTTCTTCAGTCATGCGTTCATCTTCCTTTCCTCATGACTTCTTCCAACACTGATAATTTGCAAAAGGCTTGCAGGAACAGGAAGGAGGGAGGGAGCAAAAGGTGTCCCCACGTCTTTCAACACCAGTAGTTTTTACATTCTGACAGTAAGGAAACATAACTAATAGCTTAGCATACATCATTCTTGATGAATAGTCATCATCAGGGACACAAGAAAAACAGAGGGGATGCTCTGAAGATTAGTGGTGCAGTTCAGGGACTGGGAGCTGGGAAGCCACACACTCTTTAGATGCCTGACAAGATTCTGCACTAGTGGTTCTACAAGGATGCTCACAAAGATTAATTCATGCTTTACTGCTGTATCACTACATCTGCAGCAAGTTAACCTCTCTGCCTCACTTTTAACTCCTGCAAATCACAGATTACAATTACCTACAAATTATGGGCTAGGGATTAGTTAATATTTTAAAGGGACCGAAGGCTTGCNTGCTGCCCATGAAAATGTAATTCAGTACTGTATGAAAAGAATGCACCCAGGTTTGTATATGAGACATGCCAAAATAAAAGGAAAGAAGAAAACAGAAGCCTTTAAAGATAAACAGCAATTGTGAAAAGAAATATACAGCTGCTCAGAGCCCTATAAATGCTATGGATTTATTAAAAGAACAATATTATTCTAACTCCTGACCACCCTTAGATATGGCTCCACAAACAGGTTCCACCTGGGAGATTAAGTGTGAATTCACAGCACATTCACTACCCTACAGTAACTACCCACATGCATGCTTTTACTGCCCAGTAAATACAAGGCAGCTTATAATACATCTATGGTTCAGTTCATGTAAATTCAACTATATCTGAATCTCAGAACACTATTATTAAAAACACACGTATCTGAGCTAATAACAACAGCAGGTCCTGTATGACACCAGCAAACAAAACCTGAAATGAAATTCAATACAACATAATGTAGGCCAATGCAAGATGATGTGAAAACAGCCTTACTGCAGATCTATACACTGAACAGGCACTTAAATCTTATTATACCCAATCATATTGCACTATTTGGGCACATTTCTAGATAGTATAAAGAAACATTATGCCTAGTACTGCTAATTCCCCACGCGTAGCAGATGGTTTCACCGTAGTGAAAATGTGTGTTTCAAAATCAGACCCTGTGTAGGGAAGGTAATGATGGAAACCGTGGCATCACATTTCAAAGATACAGAGCTCAGTTAAAAAAAAAAAAAATCCAAATGCTACACAGGCAGAGAATATGGCAATGATTTACTGAAACTTCTGCAACAAGTAGGGGAGCCAGAGGTGAGAGGCTGATGCTTCTTTACCTTTATAATGTAGAAGAGAGCAGCCCCGCAGAGCACAGCCAGGACATGGGGTTCCAAACAACAAAGTTATTTTATGTGCCTGGGGTATCAGAAAAGTAGAACTACCAGCTCCAGTGCTAAAGGAAAGCTCAGCAAGCATGACAAGCAGCAGTGCCACATCCACAACCCAGTGAAGGCAACAACACCTCAGGCAGCACGGCCATATCAAGTTCTGGCTCCACTGGACCCCAGTGCAGAAACATTTGGTGTTAGAGGAGACACAGCAAACTTATGTCTAAGAAATTTCTCTATAGGGAAAGAATTTTTCAGGTATTTCTGCAAGGAAATAAAGAGGGGAAAAAATATGTACTCAAGGCAAATTAGACCATTTCTGTCACAAACTCCCTGCAAGAATGTTTTACTCGATGAAGATTTACGTTTTGGCTCACAACCATCCTTGTGAGTTTGTCCCACCCTCCCCTGAATGCAGCCCTTCCTTGGGACCTGCCAGCAATCAGCAGAGGCAGCTGCCTTTTACAGATCATGACCTGAAAAGCAAAGAAAGATTTTTTGTGCCCCTTTATACTATAAAACTTTAGGTACATAAATGGGCCTGGCAAACTTCTCACCAGCTCCTGCAAATTTAAGTTCTTCAAGACCAGTGTGAATGAGGACAACCAGGTCCAGCATTTTATGTTTGATAGCCAAAGTTCAAAAGGAATTAAATAAGCATAAAGTTTGGGGTGGGGAGGGGAGGGTGTGGCAGGGAGCTGGGGTATGGCTTTTCCCCCAGGTACTTTCAAAGAGACTGGTAAAAGACAGCATTGTTTATTCCACCCCTGACTCCTGGCCCGGAGGAAGCCCTCTCACAGATTTATCCCTGTACCATCCTGGCATGTGGATGAGCTGAAGGAGGAGCCAGGACTGTCACCTGAAGTCAGGGGCAGGTTACAAGTGCCCAGTGCTGCCCATGAGCTCTGCGTGCAGCGCTCAGTGAGTTCAAACAGGGCTTTTATTACTCACAAAAGCTTAATTTTGGCTGTGATTAGATCCACATGGGATCTGTTTGAGACTTAGTATTGCTGCATTCCATCCTGGGATGTAAATGGGCCAAAGAGGTAAGATTCACCAGGATCAACTCCCTGCTCTGCCAGATGGAGCACATCCAGCTCCTTCAGCTTCCTACACCTCAGGGTAGCAGTCTCTTCCTTCCTCAGATCAGAACCCATACTGAAGGCATGTCAAAGTTTCTCAGGAAAAAAAAGGTTTTTTATGAAAAATTCCACATTCCCCAAGAAAGTTTCAACAAGTTACCACTTTCTGAGGTTTTTTTTGTTGAAAAATTTCTGCCCCGTGCTGTGAATATAACATTAGATGTGCTGCACAAAAATAAACACTTGCAGAAAGCTAGATAATATAAATTTGGAAACCTGTTAATTAGAGCTAAACATTCAAAACATATGTCAGTTACTGACATATATTAAAAATACAGTTAAATATAGCAGCTTGTTTTCCATCACTACAGTATGTAATTACTCATGAAAAATGAGAGGCAAGAGGGCAACATCTTGAGACAGCACATTTGTGGTAATTTTGGTCACTTTATTGGTGTCCTATGTATATGCACTGAAGACAAAACATCACTGCTTTTCATGGACCTTCAGCATGGAAAATGCAAGTACCAATTCTGCCTTCTTTATCATGGGCAGCAAATCCTGAACCAAAGGTATTTCCTCAGAGCTGCCATTACTCAGCTGTGAGAAAGCCTGAAAAGTCTTTGGCAGCAACTTAAGGCCGGATTTGGTCATACATACAGCATCTATTACCTTGGAAGTGGTCTTTACAGAGTCTAGTATTGGTACTTCACCAGAAGTTGTAGATGCTTTCCTTCAAAGCTGAGAGAAATAAGTGTAAAATAAAGTGGTTGGTATCAGTTTTAAAGTGAAGGATGCAACATCATTCACAGAAAAAGGCCAAACAACCTTTTCCTGTCGTTCTTTTTTGGGCAGTAGCCAAACTCTTCATGCAGATGGAGAAAAGATGATGAATTGTCTATGCTCTGCTCTGGAGTCAGCCCCCAAAAGCAGACTGGCCCAGTGCACCATTAGCTTTGCCACTGGCAGGGAGCAGGTCTGTCTGGAGCCAGCCACCACCAGACCCTGCAAGCACACCTGGCCTCTCGTTACAAACTGCCCAGCCTGGCTGAATGCAGCCCAGGCAAAGCCATTCCTACACTGGTGACCAAATGTGTGGGATCCACTCATCAGAGCATGGCTGCCAGCAGGAGCCAAACCCAGAACTCTCAGCTACAGCCATACAAGTTACTACCTCCAGTCTCAAAGTAAAAACTCACAAGCAACAACAAAACCCACCAATAAAACACATCTACCAAAAAAGAATAAAACCAAGAAAGTAGAAAAAAAACAACTAAAAACAAACCCCAACTACCTCACACGATCCACAGACATGTCTAATCTGGTTTCCAGCAAAACAAAAAAAGACTCCGGTGGAAAATGACAGCAGATTAAAGACCCTTAAGTCACAGACATTCTGGTCATATTTGCTCACTAACATGAGAATCTCATTGGTATCCTCCAAGGTGGAGTTTACCCTTCCCCCATCACAGCTTAGCTAAAATGTAGAAGCAATCAATAACACTTGCAAAACAGATAACATTTTCTGCATGTGTCAAGAGTTTCCTAAATCATTGCTATACTACACTTGGATTTTCTCCTTCCTGTGCCCAGAGGCTAAGTCCTCTTTACACTACAAGAAATTAAGGAAATCTGAAACTGTTCATAACATGAGTTGGGCTGTTTCTACCATAGTAACAACTTTCCTGCATTCAGGTTTTATAAATCTAAAAAGATACACATATGAGGAAGTCAAATGCTATAAAGTGAAGTTGACACTTGTAACTAGTAGCTAATGAATTCCTTTGATAATGATAAAGTGAAAAGTTAAAAATAGTAGCAGAAAACTATTTGTTCCTATATAAATAATTAATACTGCAGGAGAAACCCTCTTTGAAGTTTTATCACATTTTGTCCTTGCTGAATGGTCCTGGCTTCAGCAGCTGCTACATGAAATGTAACAGTCACTACAGTGAATAAATAAGTAAGCAGTGCTATAATGCAGCTGCCCCCACTAACAGCATTAGTATAAAGCCTTTAGTGGTCACCACAGACCAAACTCTGCACTCTGACTTTATAAAGATGTGCTTCCACATCACTGTACATCCTAGCCCATAGACCATAAAGCTCATGTACCAGAGCTTTTGCTTCAGAATTCAGAAAAGGAAGGTACCTTGTTCACTGCTTATTTTGGCTTCTTCCCCGTACGACATTTCTCACAAAAACCACGTTCAGGTCCTTTTCCCCTCTGGTCCACTCTTCCAGTACTAAAGAGATTCTCTCCTCTCTCCCCACAGCCAGCACTACCTCAGCCCCTCTTTCCCCTTTCTCATGTTGTAACACAGCCCTCACACACTGCAAGCAAAACACAGACTCTGGAACAATGCTTGCGGGAAAAGGGACAAGGTAAGATCAACTCCCTCATCTATGCTGGTCTGCAGATTTCATCAGAATACTGATTTCAGGGGGAAAAAAAGATCCTGTTCATTTTACTAGGAAACTCCAAAAGCAACAGACCTACACAGATGGACAAAAGTGTAATAAACAGAAAGTTGGCAGCATGTAAAGAACACCAGTTGCTGACAACCTATTTTTATTACAGTTTTAAGTCTGAATAGCTTGTACTTCTTTTAATTTTTTTTCATTCTCCTGCAGATCTCAGTTACATACAATCACAAGTCTTCAAGCCAACTGATTTCCTTAGTAGACAAGCTCTTTTCATAGAAATGAAAGATGATTCTTTTACAAGGTCACCCTTGGAGAGCTTGTCCAAATAGAGATGAAAATATTAATGAGGTCCTGCTCTGTGTTCTAGAGAAAAATAATATTTGAAAGGAAGAAAAAAAAAAAATCAGGCAAGCAAGAGCCAAGTGGGAAGTCTTGCTATCTACCCATTCAGCACTTCTGCAAACAAATCAATTTAGTCATCTGCAAGCTTGGCCATAAGCTCCCTGCAGGAATTACAGCTCATGCATACACAAGCCCCAAAGATTTGTGTTCAAAGTTTAATCACATGACAGAAAAATATCACCCATTCACTGTATATGCTACCTCAAGTTATCCCATAACATCACATCTTTGAAAAGGTGAAGGAACCACACAGCACTGGCAAAGTGACAGCAATCATTTCAAATGTTAAACTCAGCAGCTAATCAGGATATTTTCACAAAGTGGGGGGGAAAAAAAAGACAGTTGTGAAGGAAGGTGTGCAAGTTCAGAAGTTTAAGTGTTAAAGAGAGGAGCAGGACTAATATATCAAATACTAAATTCAAATGAACCATTAGGATTTCCTCCTTCTCCCATTGCAAGAATGTTGAGAAAAAGACCTAGAATAAGGAAGTACCTGCGTTTTCTGAAAGGAACCATTTCATCTTGTTGGGAGGGTTTTTTTTTCCTCTTTTGACATCGATGGGTATCGTCCCTCCCTCTCAACACTATAATTTCAGTCTAGGTAGGAGTGTGGCAAGTACATCTAGCACATCTTTTAAAGTACTTGATTTGCTTGTAACTTGATACCACTTGTTTCAGCCTTTCCTCTGTCTGACTTTGTAGTCTAGAAAGATTATGAGAAACCTAAAGAGGCACAGTCATCTACCTCAAAATGCAGGGAAACAGATGATTTGTCTCAAAAAGCATCTTTTCCTCTGCAATTGTATTTCAATTTCACCTATCCTTGGGGAGCCCTGTTCCTTTTTTTTTTTAAGGGAAAACAGCTCAAACTAGGCAAGTCAGTAAAAGGCTTACACACCACAGCTATTACTTAAATTGGTCAAAACTTCCTCAGACTTCAGGAGCCAGCTCTCTCAGAGGCTGGCCCAACGCCTCAAATAATTTTTAAACACATTCTAGTTTCAATTTTTCCTCTCCAAAATGGGTCTTAAACCAGAGAGAGGCAAGGGAAACCAAATCTCCACCACACTAGCCTATGTGGTAAGCTGTACACAGAAGCATCCAACCAGCTCCATGTTAAAAGGCTGAAGAAGGAAGATTTAAAGCTGCAAATGCCAAGGAAAAGCCAATCTCACACACCCATTTTTAGGCAAGCAGCCTGATTATCCAGACCAGCTGAGCTAGTACTCTGGCACTAGTGAGCAGGCAGTACTGCACTCTCAGTCCTTGTGCTACTACCTTTGAAAGTTGTTTTGTAGAGCTATTTATTTAGACTCTTCATGTGGTTTTTGTGGCTGTTCCTATTCCTGGGTTTCAACAAGTTCCAGATGTACACATTAACAGCACTGGTAGCTTTTCTAGAGCAGAACAAATATCATCTTTGAGTTGTGCCTGGCAGCATCTATATTTTCTAAGTGTACATCCACATTGCCTGGCATAAAGGCAGAGAACCACCTTGGGCCTGAACTCTTCATTCCCCCAGAGATATTTACAGATATGGGGAAAAAAAAAAAATCAAAAGGCTTTGTGATTACTCTGTGGCACACCGAGCCTGTAAAACTAAACCCATTTTATTTCATCATATTCAAATCCCCACAGTTCCAGTGAAATTTAATTATACCTTCACTTTGCATAATTAAACAGCCATTTCATGGCTTTCTAAAGCATATAAAATGACTGATGAGTGTAGTGGTAAAACTTTCAAAAGTACTAAGAGATTTAGGAGGCTGCAGGTATGTCTAGACAGCAGCTAACTTGCATAAAAACAGCAGTATTATTTTGCTTGCCCAGTGGGATTAAGTAGCTCTTCACATATGCCACATTTTAGCATTTCAACTATTTCTGGTATTTTATCTACCCCATTTACAGCTAGCTCAAGTAATTGCATCATGTAGAACAGATATATGTAAAATCCTGGTGATTTATCAGATGGCACTCAATATTTTAGCCCCAAAGCAACAACTTTGAGAAGGTTCATAGTTTGGTGAAGCAGCAGCTATGAACACTCAAATGAACCCTTAGCACTGCTTCATGCCAGTAACATTAACTAAAAACCAGTATCTTTTCCATCCCTCCACACAGTATTATGTGACATTTTTATCTCATTTTGTATATTTCCTGAAAAGCTTCTTAGACCAAGTTCACCATATTTTAGGTTTCTTCTCTCCTGGTTTTCTGCACCATGTTCATCCCTGTGGTATCTAAGTCAGCTGTCCTTAACTCATTCCACTCAGAGAAGGGTGGTAATGAGCTGTGCTATCTCTAACAGCAGAACATGAAAGCTTTTCCTAACTTTTTTCCTTTTGGAAAACTGATATTTTATAAGCAGCTAGAATAAGATTCACACATATCAAGCAGTACCTATTTTATTTCTCTCTCTCATTCCCTTGTCTTTTCAAAGGGACTGCCTTTGCTGATAGGATGGTTTCTGAAGCTAAAGGATGCATCTTACAGAACCCTTTCTTTATACAGCAGCACAGGTGATAGGGACTTTCAGTCAACACACCATGCACAGAACATAATTAACAGCAGTCTCCTTTGAGAAGGCATTTGCTTCACATACTAGGTGAAAAGTAATGGTTTTCACCATCCTCATAAACTCTACAAAAAGCCTCCACTATGCCCAGAATGCTACCACTTTATATGCAAAATTATTCAAATAAAGCAACCAAGGATAACACATGTTGATTTGCCTATAGCAAACTTTTATTTTTAATTCAGTCTTGTTTTAAAAAGTCAGTAGGCCATAACTTAAGATATCATTTCTATGCCCAATACATAATCTTGTAAGAAAACCAGAAAAAACACTAATTAGGACTCCTATCTGAAAAATACATCATGCTGCACTTCAAGTAGTGAAACAGGTGTTTTAACTTATTTTACACACTTCTATTCAGATACAATCCTAATGTAGAACAGTAAAGACTAAAAGGAAAAAAAAACCACAGATGGAGTAATATATACATAACAAAATGTGAAAGTGCAAATAATGCAAGCATATGGAATACATGTGAAACTGCTTAGATGATCAGGCAAAAGTCAGATAAAAGCAGCATTCCCTGTTTTAATCTTCAGTCATAAGATGGACTGTCTTCTTGCATTCTTTAGAAAGGTCAGAATAGTCTTTTTTCTCAACAATTACCAGGCTCTCTAGACAAAATACTTTTTACTCAATTTCTATCACTCAGTGTCTAAAAAATGCACCTTAGGTTGGCCCAGTCACTGGAGACTGTGCAGAGCACACAAACCTGATGAGAGCAGTTTTGTGATTTAGCATTTCCAGAGATCCACAAGTACCCGATTGCTGTGCATAGAAAAGGTCACCTAAGTTTATAGTGTACACATGGATAGAATAACAACACAGGAGAGATCTCTACTGAGGAAAAACAACCTTGAAAACCCACCAGACTGCAAAACTAAAAATGTTGCCAGAAGCCAATACAGACAGAAGTAGAAAAGCAGTTCTCTAAGAAACAGCTGACATACACAAATATAAAACTGAATTTAAAAAAATAAGCAACTTACTTTTTCTTGGATCAAGCCAGCTTGAAGAGCTGCAACCCTAAGAGCACCCTACAACCTTTACAGACCCATTAAGCTGAGGGACCCTCTAAATAGCTCTGCTCACACCTGGAGCCAATTGGACCTTCAGCCAGTGGTGTCCTGGATCAGCTGCTGTGGTTTAGCACAGCCCCACTCCTCTGCAGGGGATGGAGGAAAGCACATACACCAACCCCTCAGCTGCCCCACCACTAACTCAGGGTTTTAATGGAAATCTGCCTCTGACATCAGTTTAAGGTATGCTCCCTGGACTGGCTGAGGAACAAGTGTGCTTTTCTTTTGTGCAGAGAAAAGCACCAGGGACACAAATTTCTTACGCAGCTGCTAGAAAATTTGCCACCACCAAAATGTCAGAAGTGTCACATCCATGGCAATAAAGCAAGTATCTGAGGAGCACAGGCAAGCACCAGTGTCCTTCTCATCCTCCTGCTTTATGTCATATTGTCCTCTGTGCTTGGGCAGGTGACTGCCAGCCATTCACAGGCAATTATGTCCTACCTGCATTTGCTAACTTGCCTGTGTCATAGGCAATGTTGTAAACTCCAAAAGCATTTGCCACCTGGCTTCCACTCAAGAATGATGGCAGTTAGGACAGGTGGAAAAACAAAACAGGGAGGAAATTCAGTTATCTGCTCTACCAATTTAAGACTAACTCTTGGAAACAAAGCTATAGCACTCCCTGCAAGTGTCATCACTACAAAGCCAGGAATGAACACAAAGGATTTTAAAAAAACAATCCTCAGTTACAAATGCACATTGATTTTCAATAAAGTCATTTGAACATTTTTTTGCTTGGACTGCAGGTTGACTGTCACAACTGATGTACAGACAAGATATCGCTATATAATGTTATTACTACTATTATTTTTGTATGTGTTGAGTATTTTTTTAAGCATTTCTGCTTCCAACAGTGGGGAAAATAACACAAAAGCAAAAAAAAAAAAAAAAGAAGAAGAAGAGAAGAAAGCCATTTTATTTTATTTCCTGTTGGAATTACTTGGAAAGCTGAAAGAACACATAATCTTACCAGATAAAGAGGCATTTGTTTTGAAATAGCAATACAGATCATATTGGCTTTCCACCAGCAATGTTGCTAACAGACTGACCACAGGAAATTAAGAATAGACAGCTCTGAGAAAGGTCTTTGTGATTCATATTCTAGGTGAGTGGCCAGTTTTTTCTTCCTCGTTCAGCAACTTTCCACTACAAAACATCCATATACTAGAAGGCTGTCATGCAAGAGGCAGAGGTCATGCAAAGAAATTAAAGTAATACAACTGGCTGATATAGGTCAACCTGGTGATTGCAGACCTTCCAATTCAGGACTGCCTTAATTTGTTCAGCTATCAAGTAGGATAGCCCCTGAAAGAGCAATCACAGTAAAAATGTATGAATAGAAACAAGGAAAGGATGCAAAGAGCACCTGTTTGGTGATGCTGCATGCTTCACACACACATCCTGGGAAATACAAAAGGAGGAAACCTTAGAACAAAACTCTTGTCTATTTTTCATCCACACACAGTACCTATGGGATCTGATTTCACTTTCCAAACAGATGTAACTACAGCTGCTTCACTTGTGAGGTGTCTCCTAACACTGTTGATGAATAGCCCTACATTTATCTCCCAGGGACAGTGATCAGAAGGGAATCTGCCGTGTGCTTCACATTTCAGTAAAACTGCCTAAAACCATGAAACTCCACAGGCAACCAAGGGCTCACCTGGGAGGAATGATGCCATTTTTATGATTCCTAAGTAGTTTTCAGGCACTGTCAAAACAAAAAGTGAGCATGCACTTGGAACGGCTAACTGTGACAGAGAGGGTTGCACACTGGAGACAAGCCTTTCAAGCTGTGTCTTCTTCAGGTGCTCAGGCCCTCAGCTCTTTTCCAGGACCCCACAGTGAGGGCTGAGCGCCTGCCTGGCCTGCATTAGAGCCAGGAATCTGCAGGCATCAATTCTACATTTCACCCATTACTATCAATATTTAATACTAAATATTTTGTGCCAATATTTGACAGGGGTAAATGAGATGATCCTGATAATTGTAGACTTCTCAGCCCTACTTGAAATCAGAGGAAAACAATGAAGCATTTGATACAGAATGCAGCTTAAAAAAGTGATGAAAGGTGGTGTGATGTCAAACAATGTGGTTGATGGAGAAGAATAGAAATTTTCAAGCAGCTGTTACCTTTCTTAAGAAAAATACAAGTTTTGTTGAGAAGGACAATATACTTAGCCTTCTGTAGGGTATTTGACTTGCTAGTTCTGATAGAGATCAAATTATATGGGGTCAACAGAGTTAAAACTTAATGTGTTAAAAACAGGCAGACAGGTTTCATCTTAGTAATTTGAAATAACTAGTTATAGTTAGAAGCCATCACAAAGCAGGTACTTAGAGGGAGGACCCCAAGGATTTGCCTCTTGGACACGCAGAGCTGACACTTCTCCTTGGGACATGAGAGAAAATGGAGCCTCCCCACAGAGGAAGGCTGTGGGGAGGAAAGGGCTGAAGATTAGAGAGGTGGTCAGAAACAAAGCCACATCTTTGCTATAGAGCATTCGAGGAGTCACACACATTTAAGTACAGCCAAATGCACATGTCAAAAACCACAGACAGTCTAAAAACAAAGAGTGAAAGTCAAAACGAAAAAAAATAAATTAAAGATCTTTAAAAAACATTTCTCCAGGCATTGGCTCCCACATTCCTCCTTGTGGTGCAGCTAGTAATCATGCAGCATGGGGCTGGCTAGTTGTCTATGCAGAGTTAGTTTTCTGTTTGTAAATTTTGGAGGCTTTAAATAAAAGCACTGAAGAAAAGGTTCCAGACATTATGTGGCAGTCCCAAGGCTCCAGCTAGCTAACATAAGGGGAAAGGAAACAAGAGAAATCCCCCAGGAGATGCAGAGAGGATAAAAGGGGATGTTAATTGTTCCAGAAAGTCCCCCACTGGTGACCACAGACTTCTCACTGTTCCTGATGCTGTGGAAAAGTTGTAGACGCCGTGGGTGTCTCCACACACTGTCTCATCATTTTTGACAAGTGAGCTCTAGGTAAGAAATGACAGGTCACAGAGCGGACCCAGGAAGTGTCCTTCCTCAGGACAGCACCTCAGTATGTGTTTAAAGCATACTGCTGCACTTGAAGTGTAGCTAAGTAAGTATATGTTACCTGCCTCTGATTTTGGTGCTGGAGGATGATGGCTTCGAGTACGTGCTTAAATCAGTGTCAGAATCCTTCACTTCTTGGCTGAGCAATTAGTGTCAAGTCAGGGAAGGGGAGCATATTTTTATTGTGAGAACATATGCCCAGAGAGAGTAGGACTGAGCCCAAAAATCATCAAATATGGTCCTGAATGTTGCCTGAGGGTAAATTTCAAGTTGTGTCAACTTGGCCCACATTCGAAGGAGTAACTTCAGGCAGACAGGCAGGAGTAACCTGCCAGCCCTGAGAGCCATCCATTACATCCTCCCTGACACAGAAGGAAGCAGGTTAATTTTGATTCAGACAGCCCAGCAAAATTCTACTTGTACAAAGTGAGCCATTCTTCAAGGCTTGTTTTGAAAGGCTTTTTTTTATAATGGTTAAATAACTATTTGTTTTTGTGCTGTTATCAATCATCGTGGTGAATGGCCAGTGATAACTGAAAAAATTGGATGTGTTCAGAAAGGAAGAATACCTGGGGACCAGCCTATAAACATCCTTCAAAAAGAAAGCATCCTCTGTGGAAAGCTGATTTTCATTCTTTCTAAACACATATCCCAGACACAGTGGCACTTTGTGAATAAACAGTTTTACTTTAATTAAGGCAATACAACTAAGCCATCACATCCAGCTAAGTAAATGTGACTTCTGTTGAACAGTAATGGTAAAAGTATTATTCCCTAAAACTTGGATGAGGGAGAATTTTACAAACTATTTATTTGCTAGACTGTCCATCATCATGCACGTGCAAGAACAAGTTTGTGGTTTCTTCCATACTGAAACCCCCTGAGCTAGAAAATGTAAAGACTAGAAATATCCAGTCATCAATCCCTGTTAAAGCATCATTTCAGGAGACATCCAGCAAAAAATGTCCTGGTTTTAAAAACTGAAGTCTGATATCACCATTCTCCCCTCTCCCTCCTCTCTTTTTCAAGGCATACAGTAAGTTTCAGCAGTTTCAGAAGAAACTGTGTCTATCACAATAGCTGAAACTCTGGCAAGTGTATCTAATTATGGAGAAGGAAATGGCAGTGCTCTAGGTTTCAGTGCTTGCAGGCAGAGAACAATGCCTTGTCCTTTAAAAATAAGCAATGAAAGAGTAACACTCTACAAATTGCATAGGAAAATTCTAATTAAGGAATCTAAAAGTATTTGTGAACATAAGGACAAAATCCCCAAGAGCTTTAGGAGAATTGCTCAGCATAGGCAAAAACACCAAGTCAAAAATATCCCTGACAGGCATGACCAGTGTGTCCTGGAGACTTCCAGCAAAATACCTGTTCCCTTTAGTAAGAAACCAGCCTGGAGAACTTCATACCCAGCTCTGCAAAGCTGAGGGGCCAAGACCAAGCTTAGATTTGGGCACTAAATAAAAGCATAACAAATTTTCAAGTGTAATTACAAGAGTTTCTGTAAGGATTTAAATATGCCTTCACGCCATAAGCTCCTACCTTTGGGCTACCTCAGCATGCAGTACCCTCCCAGTCCTTGAGCCACAGCCCTCCACACTGCTGCAGTGTTTAAGTGGGCTCCAGTATCCATGCAGCCAGTCCAGAGAAGTTCTGCCTGCCCACAGCATCTCCTTCTTTGTGTGCAGATCCCTGCTCTCAGGTTAGCTTAGTCAAGTATACATGAACTGCAGCTGCACCTTTGAACTTCACTGTAGGTATAAGAAATTAGCTGAGGTGACATGCACAGCCAAGGCACCCCTTGGTGCTGCTGGTGACACTGCTGGGACATCTGTCCTCTGCAGTACATGCATCCCTAGAGAGAGGCCTTTGTCTCCCCTCTTTCTGACCTGAATCTCTCATGTCACACCCCCTGGGGCACAACAGAGGAACCTGGCCAGATGTTTCAATTTCCTCATATTCACAGCTTTGATTGCATTAGACTAGACAGGATTTCTCCACTGGCACTACCCGGGGGTAATGTGAAATGAGTTATGAACATTATCCACTCTGTGGTGTACATATCTGATGCCAAGGAAACCTTAATGGGGTCAAGTGGAATTTCATGCTTCAAGAAGCTCATATGCTTGGACATGACCCAACTTCAGAAAATGAGATGGTTTTATGTCTGTACAGAGGCTTTGGAGATGTAGTTCCTAGTAGAAAGTGACTGCTGTGTGAGGAAGCCTGGCATAACCTGTCCCGAAGGGGAGTCATGAGCATGGAGGCAGCTTTCTGTCATTTACTTCACAAACTGCTTGGCACATTAAATGGCTCTTATTCTTTCCAAAAGAGTGACTGCAGCAGCCTAGCTTGGTTTGGTTCATTTATTGATTTATTCATTTATTCATTTTGGAACCTATGTTTGGTTCATTTATTGAAATGGATAACCTGATGTACAAAGGAAAGAAAAGTAATCTGAAGCTTTGTTTTTGAGCAAGTGGTAACCATGCCTTGGCTCTTCACATGATCTCAGCATTTCAGTTACTTAAGAGAGAGCAGAGGACATCATCTCTTCTTAAACCAAAAGCTGGAGTTTTGATAAAATCCTCTAAATTGTTGAGTGACTAACAGCATCAGTGAAGCCCCACTCCTGCACGCATCTCTTCCCAAGGTGAGTGCCTGCAGGCAGATCTGCTGTTTGATCTGGTTTAACACAGCACAGCCCTTGCTGGTGCACCAGGAAGGTTTCCAGATGCCCTATTTAAATACATGAGGACTCGATGCCTTTGCAATCTCCACCCTCAGTCAAACCAGACTGACATTGTCTGAACCCGACAGGTTCAGAAGTGACAGGGACAGGGGAGAGGGAGGACAGTCAGATAGAAAGAGTAACCACATAATGTCTCATTTCGTTGAGAAATCAGACTAAAAATCATTAGCTAATTAAGACAATAATTTTTGCAGTCGAAACACAATATGTTGGTATTGATTGCTATATGCATAATCAATAATAATATTTAACATTTCTGTAGCACTTTTTGCTTGCAGCATGCACTGATTTAATCACTGACCAAGCATCCAGAGGATGAAATTCTGATGTCTGCACAGCTTCTACATAACGACAAGGGAGACTTGTCTGATAAAGCCTGGACTAGAAGGAGTTAACACAGAGTGCACACTTACCATGAAAGAATGTGTAATTGTCTTAAGATAAAATATATTTATTTTCTTTTAAGCACAGTAGCTTGCCCAATATGCGCTCCATTACATCTGCGTGCCAAAGATTTGATCCAAGCCCGCTCAATCAGCTACATTTATTAAGTTAGCTTTGTGTAAATTTGTGGATTTAATAACAGAGGAACTTAGGGAGCAGAGTGTCCAGCAATCCATTTACTGCTGGCAGAGGCCGGTTACCACATGCTTCAAAGGAAAGCACAAGAAACCCTTTGTAGACTTGTAGGGAAGAGCCTGTTCAGAGAAAAAGCCCTAATTAGTCAGAAGATGGCTTGTACCCTGAAGCACAGGAGACATTCGATGGTAATTAAATATAAAGAAAATTAGCATGTAGTTCATGAACCACACAAGCAAGACGACACAATGCCTGGTAGCACTGAAGTGAACTATTCTGGACGCCTAGAAATTAATACTTTTGTTATTAATGTGACCTTTTCCTCAGCCCCAATTTAAATCTGAAAGAAAAGGAGAAGGATGAGAATTCAGGAGCAACTGCAAGAGAAGCTAAGTCTTGCCAGCAACAAACATGGTGTGAGGAGGAGGCAGAAACAGCAACAGCTGCTCGACCCTGACCCAGCACCCAGCAGGACAGGATGCAGGGAGCTGCCCTTGCTCCTGCTCTTGCCCAAATCCTGTGGGAGGTATGCCAAACAGAGTACCAGATGGTTCCCACTTTGGAGGAAAATGTGGGAAGGATTCCAAACAGCAGTTGAAGTTATTCAGAGAAAAAGAAAAAACAAACAAATGCATCATGAAGGAGGACATCAGCTGGAAAACATGCCAGACAGGCTGGATGGGTGCAGGGAATGGCAAGGAGAGATGTAGAGAAAAGCAATTGAAATGTGAATTTCCTACTGTACTCCAGTAGAAGCCTGAACAAAGCCTCTACTAGAAGCTTGAACAAAGAGACATAGAAAGCACCAGACATGCAGGACACGCAAATTGGCAAGCAAATTAAAAAGAAGCACTGAAAGGATGAGAGACAGGTAAATGATCTTGTCAGTATAATATGAGAGGTAAAGTGTGAGTGGTACAGACCATGAGAACAACAATAGCATCTCAAGTGCAAATAGATGCTCCTCCCCACCAACACACAAGGCATTAGAGAGAAGTATCTGTGGGCATGAAAAGGATATGCAGAGTAAATTCAAAACTCTGTTAAAGACTGCAGTGCTTACCAAAACTCTACCAGGAGGGCATGTCAGATTGCTGGTTTTTCCCAAGCCGTGCCACCTTTTGGAAGGGTGGGACGTATGTCTGGAGGAAATGTTGGGGGTTGTATCTTTTCCACCTGCCCCAGCCTACCGGACACCTTCCTTTTGGGCAATAATGTCTCATCACAAATGTCCTCACAAAGGCTTCTCTCTTCTCCCTATCACTCCTGCACCAGAGGACCTTGCACTTCATGTTATGAAACTCATCCCACCTCTGTATTTCAGTGTGCACAGTGACCGATTTGTGCTCATGTAATAATCTAATCCTCGTCTCTATTGAAAGTGCCTCCTAATTTTTATCATTGTATCTGCTCAAGAACATTGATTTTTTCAGCCCTGCTAGTATTTTTCAAACTGTATATCAGTTCTCCTTTGGGAGTCCTTGTGAAATGCATCCTGCTACTCTCGGGTCTCCTGTTTTTCCTTTGCAATTAAACTTTCATGTTTTAGTTCTCTGGCATTGCTTACAGCCTGAGATGTGATTTCAGACCCTTTTTCCATGTGAGCATTTCTCTGGCACTTGACAAGGCATGGTCCCAGTGTCCCAGACAAGCCCCACAACCCCTGCGAGCGGCAATCTTGCTGGGTGACCATCCTTCCTGATTCAGTGGAGAGTCCTGAAACTTTGGAAGAGGAACAAAGGTGAATTTCAAAATCTCAACGCTTTTCACAGGAACAGAACACAATTCCTGTGTCATTTCAATTTTTATCATTTATAAACTGAGTAACAAAACCCAGGAGCACTGGGGAGGCAGAACGGGGTGATTACCTTGCCAGAGCTGGCAGACAGCTGTGTCCATGCTCCTGGTATCTGATACAACAAAGGCACACTCAGCTAATCCCTGCTGGCAGCTACCATTTCAGCTTCTGCTTCTACTGGCAACACAAGGCAGCTAATACCCCTTTAAATGCCTGGGAGATTCGTGTGAAAAGAAATATGGGCACCTAACTGGAAAAAAAGCACTACAGAGCCATAAATCCCAAGTTAAATTGGGAAAGACCTAGCACAATACTGCAGACAGAAAAAAAGTGAATATATGTATACATGGTGACGAGCTGCACGTTTACAGGCACTCGTCTTTAAACAAGATACCTCTTGTCTTTAATAAACACACATGGCTTTTTATATATGCCAATGAAGACAAACAAAGCAGTCAATAATCCTGCTCAAACAGTTGATACCAAGACTGAAATTTTTTTCAGGACTTTATCAAACTATAAATGTGAAAGCCATAATGCTGTCTTAAAAAGCTATTCATAAATTAGGAATGACGCAGCCAAGGCATTACAAGTGTATAAAAAGGCAGAACCCACCTTAGGTATAAAAAGACCACCATAGTTCTTTGCCTGTTATTCAGACTGTCTCTTACAGATGCTGATTTGTCTGCACTCTCTGCAGCAGACCAAGGCCTGGAAGCTAGGGGTTACAGCTTGTCTCAGTTCCTCACTGCAGGGTTGGATGCAGAGCCCTGTCAGTGCCTACATTGAACAGCTCCAAAGTCTGAGGTAGCTGGTCAAAAGGCAGCCTAGCCTAAGCCTTAACAAGAGCTGATCTCAGCTGTGGATCCACTCGTCCCTCTCCCACCCTGGTGTTGGTCTGGGTATTTTCAATCACAAGCAGGAGTCCCCAGAGTAACAGGATGTCCAAAAAGCCTCTTTCATTTAGAGCCACAAGGCTGGTGAGAATGGAGTTCTCTTGTGTGCAGACCCTATGCCCACCCCCTTACACCTCTTCCTGCAGGTCCACCCCAGAGCCAGGTTGCTCCTGTCCTTGCCCCTCTGGGGGCAGAGCAGCAGCTCTCCAGCCCCAGCTCAGGCTGGGGTTCCCAGGCAGGCTGGGGCTGAGAGCCGGCACGGAGCTCATGGCTTCCACACCCACCGCTCGCCGGGCAGGGCACAACCCTGCTTCTGCTTCTAACCCAAAAACAGTTTACATCAGTTTACATTTCCAAGGCTATCATGGCAAGGAAAAGTGCCAGAAAGCTCCCTTTTTTTTTTGAAATGAAAGTCTACTTTACATGTTTAGCTCCTCCAAACAAATGCAGCCTACACCATGTTTTGAGAGGCCCAAAGTCTAGCTCTGTGCAAGTGAGACAGAAACTCAGGCCCTAAATCTTCTCGAAATACATGTTGAGTGTCAGTGATTACCAATGGAAACGTGCCATAACACGCATCAGTCTAATTTTGGAAGCAAAATGTCCAACTGGATGGCATATTGCTGATTTCTTTCTCCGTCGCTGTGATTCCCTGCAGGCGCATCCCTCCCCGCATCCCCGCGTGTCCGCAGCCATCAGCAGCGCTGCCTCCTGTACGCTGAGCTTTCGGGCACGCTGACAGCAGCCAGCCCTCCTGATTGATGCCAGGGCTGCCAAAGGAGCTCTCAATGAGATTTACACACTACAGGACTTGGTGCTTCCTTTTCTCTCCCTCTCCACAGCCACATCTCTGCAAAATGTCCCAAGCCATTGTTGTCTGTTTCTGTCACTGTGCCATTAACCTAATTAGCAATACGAAACAAGAAATCAAGACAGTGTTTAGTATGCTGAATTTCCAGAATGATTTGCTGCAGCTTTTGTCTGTGCACAACAAGAGGATGTCATAAGAAGAGAACAGCTGAAAGTTTATCTAAATTAATCTCTTGGAACTAAAAGTAAGAAACAAATATAAACACTGAATAGAAAGCCTTATTAATTTCTGCATTAGCCTTGATTTTTGTGAGAAAAAAAGTATTTACAATGTGTTAAACATTCAGTATTTAAAATTTCAGCATTATGCAAACCTGTAGTCACATAGCAGAGATATTAAATTATTAACACCTTGTAATTTTTTTCTTTTTGAGGAGCTGGCCATTGCTCTTTTAGCATGTATTTGCCCAGTTTATCAAGTTTAACAATTGTGGCATGTCTCTGGACTATAGGGCTAATGTAATTAAATCCTATTAACACATCAGGAATAAAATCCTTTAATAGGCACATGAGGCTTTGAGAGGCAGCTCATTCCTGAGCAGATTTAATATCCTTAAATTAAGAAAGTGTGAATGGGAGGATGAATCTTATTAAAAACTTAAATCTGATTATATTTGAAAATTATTGGTTTCTTAATGTAATAAATTATCCAATACAGACTAGAACAAATAATATATCGTAGCTTCACATAACTCCACTCTATAACAAGTGACAAACGAAATTAAGAAAGACTGTGGGGCAAAAAGGAAGGTCTTTTTATAAAAGTCATTTTGCATAATGAAATACTTAAATCATTTTAACAAACACTGGGGGAGGGGATGGAAGATATATATGCAGATGAGTGCATTAGAACAGGACTCATTTTTCCTCTTCAAAAAGGAAACTAAAAGACAGTCAGATTGGGGTTTTTTTTCCTCTAAAAATGCCATTCTGACGAATTTGTTGTAAATTTTGAAAAGAAAAGATGAAGCTTATGTTGGTGGGAGCTGATTCCTTTTCCAGAAGGCTAATGCAAATGTAAACCATCTGCCACACATTCTGCTGATAAAGCTGTACTTCCGAACAATGGACCAACAGCACTGGAATACTAAAACATTAACTCAACATTAGAAAAAAGTTTTGAAAGAGATTATAACTTCCATAAAATAGATGTAATTTTACTGCCCCTTCATGCAAAGAGAAATTATTTGTTATAGATAGATAGATAGATCAATCTGTATATACACACATTTTCTTATGTAACATGGATGGGGAATAAATCAGGAATACTGAGGAAGAGGTAAGGCTGTCAGTTAATGGCATCCTCTGCTAAGGTACAAATCACATTAAATCACTTATGTAAACAGAAATACCTCAAAGTTTATGAACAGCATTGCTACTTTAAATGAAAGCTGGAATTGCCATGAGTCCCTGAACACAATTAGGTCTCTTCCTTTTCGCATGGGGGCAGTTCAAACCCTTAGCAAGCAACAGCCAAGCCAGCAGTAGTTGGACAATCAGCAGTCTGAGGTCTTTACTCAGGACAATGGACACTATCCAATCTTTTATCAATCCAAAAGGAAGTCCCAGTAGATTTTTAATCTGGTCCTATGTGACACACTTATGAATGGAAAAACTGAGGATCAGAAAGCTTTAATTTCAAATCAGAGTAACCAAAACTATTTACTGTGAATGCATGCAAATGAAAATAGTTGGCCTAAAGAAAAAAAAATACCTCAATGAAGATAAAAAATTACACAGTTGATTTTAAAACATGCTTCAAAATGGTTTCCTAAATTACTTTGATGATGGCAGGCACCACTATAAGAATTTCTAGTGTAAGAATTGATGCTATTTCTATCATGTAATGCAGCAGTTTAAAAGTATTGCCCTATTTCATCACCATAAAATACTCTCAAGTGCATTTCAGGCTTAGCACAGGGCACCATATATGTATTCACCACAACAACAGATCAGGATATAAAGTAATTTGATCTTAAATTGCTAATGATTTAACCAGAAAACTTCAATATCCAGCAGTTCACCTAACGATGTTAATTACTCAGGCATCAAGGTGGGGGCAGGAGGCCAAAACTGTATAATCACAAGTTAAAATTTCTCTAAAATGCAACACCAGTAATGCAAGAAAACAGCAGATACCTGTGTGTTGAATAGACAAAATAGGTTATTCTAGAATAAACAAAGAAACTCTCCACCACCACCACCACCTTTGGTAGCCAGTACTCATTTCTCTTTAAATCTGAGGCAAAAAAATCCCAAGAGTTCTGGTTGTTTCTTAGATGGATGACAGATTTTGTTCTAATTAATCTAGAGCACTGTGTATAGAAACGACTGCAAAAGCAAACATGTCTATTAACAAAAAGCAGTGATTACTGCTTGGCATTTAGCCAGTAACTCTACATAAGCAATGAATTGATGCCTGCAACTGTCTCAGTGCCATATGGGTTCTGCTGTAGCAATGAATTGGATCCAACGCAAGGTTAAGATGTGTCAAATTTAACTGGGGTTTAATTGATACTGGTAAAGAGGCTCTAAATAAAGAAACAGTGTGTGTGCTATTAGAAACAGGATGCATGTCAGCCTACATTCCCCAGCTTGTTGGCAACAAAACTATGCTTAGAGATCCAAAGGAGTTTCCAAACTCCTTTTCTTTTTTTTGCCTTTTACTCTTTTTTCTTTTCCTTTTTTTTTTCTTTTTTGATTAAAAAACAAACAAACAAACAAAGAGACAACAAAAACTTTAGGTTAACAGGTTTACTAGCACTTAATTGGAATTGAAAGGCAGAACACTAATCAGGTGTACAGTGTTACCAGTTCCTGTTTCTTCCATGCTAACAAATCTCTTCATAGCAATGCCAGTCATTTTGCCTTGGTATTTCCATTCACTTATGAAGAAATATCCCTAAACTACACAAGTGACAAGATTGCATAGCTTACTGTGCAAGAGCCAGAAATGGCAATGTTACCTCCAAGAAGGATTCTCTTTTCTTCAACAGCAACAAAATACTGTGTGACCCCCAGCGTGCCTCAGAAGTCAGTGATGGTTATTTTTGTTCCACTGGCAGCTTTGGTGCAGTGAGCCTTTTACCCAAAGTGACACATTCTCAGAGCATAAAGACCTGAGTTGCTCGGTGGGAGCAGATTAACGCCCAGCCTGGGCTGCAAGGAGCCATGGCAGCTATTCCCATCCATTCTGTGCCTGCAGTGAGCCAGCAGCCACGGCGTGCTGCAAACATCCATGCTTGGCTGCCTTCTGCTCTGTCAAGGACCCTGCTGCCTCTAAATCCCACCCCAAGTGGCAGCACTGCCCAAAAGAAACCCAGCATCAGCCACTTGCCAAGCCCCCTCCAGCCGGCTTCAAAAACTGCTGCAAGCAGGCTACACCCAGACCCTGCTCTGCTGTCCAGGCTCAAACCCTGCCAGGCTTGTGCACCCCAAGTGCCACTGTCCTCAGTGCCATAGGATGATATTCACAACAGCCCCCCTCTGCAGACCTCAGGTGAGGAAAGGGGTTAAAGTGACACACAAAGAGAAACAGAAACCACTCTTAGGTTTGCAGCTTTCCACAGCAAGGAAGAAGAAGGCAACCTGAACTAAACTCCTGAGTTTTTCAGTTTTCAACAATAACTGAATTCTCTGAAAATAAAGATGACTGGCCCTTCAGAACTCTTTAGTTTTTACATAATTAGACCTAAAGACAGTGCCCATAAATACCCAGTGGGAAGGAACAAAAACCCCTGAGCCAAACCCTTAGTAGTGCCCAGTGGAAGGAAGAGCAGGCACAAGCTGAAATACAAGGAATTTCACTTAATCATAAACAAATTGGTTGGTTTGGTTGGTTTTTTTACAGTGGGAGTGATCAAACACAGGAAGAGGTTTCCCACAGAAGTTGTGGACCCTCCATTGCTGGAGATCTTTAAAACCCAGCTGGCCATAGTCTGGAGCAACCTTCTGTGGCTGTCCCTGTCCTGAGCAGGAGGCTGGACTGGACAGGCTGCAGACACTCCATCTCAACCACTTTGTGATTTGGTGATTTGCAAATTATCATCATTTTAACAGCGTGCCAAATCTCACCTTTCATGATACAAATAGATTGAAAAAAAAAAAAAAAGAAATTGATAAAGAAAGCTGATAAGTAAAAATATGGAATGGAGGTATTTTTAACCGCTCCCACTTGTTACATTTCCAAAGATATACTTCTTCCTTCTAACTGTTCCTCATGTTCCAGTGGCAGCAGCCCACAAGTATCTCTAGTATCCTTAAACCTGCTTTGATTTACTTCCCTCAAAGAGAAAAAAGAAGGAAACCCCCCCATACTGAGATCATACTGAACTGATGCTGGCTCAACTGCACCTATCTCCTGTATCTAAATTTTGTTTTGGAATTAGGTCACTGCTTTACCTCATATTTAGCAATACCTAGCATAGTGAGATCCATGTTGAAAGTCAGGATTTCTAGGCATATCTCTATTATCAGTAAGAATTACTTTATTCTAAGAACAACCTTGATATATGAATTTCTTCAATAATATCTGTTTCTTCCTCCCAGACCAGTGTAATTCAAGTTACTGTTCATGTCTAGTTTGGCATTTATACATCAAATAGTATCAAGCTTTTATTTGATAGCCTTTAGCCCTTTTATCTCAACATTGAGTTCTCCTGATATTCTGTGACTATTTTGACAATTCCTTATCGTCATGCTTTATTGTGCAACTAATTTATTTTTCATAATCATTTTGATGCAATTTTGGTACTTTTGCCAGCAGTGGAAAATGTTTTCTAGTAATTGTAATAATTCCTTTTCACTTTGCTTTGCTGGCAATGTTCTACTCCTGTAGGTAGCTTTCTGCATTGTTTTTAACCCTGCAGGGAGTAATGACTGTGTGACATATTCAGCAAAGGAATCATTTACTGTGAAAGGACATTGTTCCATTACTTACATTAAGAAAAAAGATAAAAAACAAGACAGGGAAATAGAGTAAAAACAACTGTATCTGTACACCTAATGTTTGATATTTGTCAGAAGGACATAACAGAGTTGTTCTCTGTATGTAGACAGTGGAGTCAATATTATTCTACAAATAAATATATGACAAAGAAACAAAAAAAGGTTGCTCGTTGCTTATTAATGCCCAGTTATATTACATGCTGTATATATTTCAAGCAAAATGCAAACCCTGGTCTCATGCAGCAAGGAACACAATGACAAAACAATTATTTACTACTGTATCTTTAATGCCTCACTGACTGTCTTGCCTGAAAAATAGAAGCTTGATTTTCTTCCTCTCTGTCCTTTCAAACGATGCCTGTGTCTGAGAGACAAGATTGCCATGTTACTTCCAATTCTCTAATACACAGTCTTGTACACTGGAAATCAGTATGGAACACTGCACTCACATCTCCCCTAACTTTTTACAGCCTTTAAATTGCCAGTCTTCTGACTACATTTCTTCAAACAATATTGCCATCTGACTGATATCAATCAAACACATTGCCCTTTGATGTCAGAACTCACAGAGTCATCCCACTTGACTGAATTTTGATTACCTCTGTATTCAGTCAAGTAATGTGCTGTTCTTCAAAAAATAAAGCATAGCCACTGTGCATTTTTAATAAAAGGACTATTGGCTCCTGTATTAGGAAAATAATGCCAAAAACATTAACTCTGAGATTCTAAGTTTGCATGCATGTTTTGTTTCCTGAGTAGAGGTGGATGGTTTATAGTGTAGTGTGAAATGAAGGAGAAATATTTAGGGATTAAACTTCTAAGATCAGGCTTTCATCAGCTGTGGCTCCCAGATTTCCCACATCTCAATAGTCCTACAGTACCAGTACAGAGGGCATGTGCACCCATCTTATTTCCTTTTTTTTTAAATTTTAACCTGTTTTACATTAAAGCATGATTCAAAAGCAGAATTCTTTGCTTAACAGGGAAAAAAGAAGAAAACCCCAGATAGTAGATTCCCTATTGTTTGTCAGGTGCAAAAAACTGTACTAGCAGGCATAAAGGATGGGAGTCCAACCAAAACCCTGAAAACAACTGACCATGGTAACTGCTCCATTTGCTATTTTTTTGTTTGATATTGAAGTTTTCCCTGAGCTTTATTCTAACCCTTGCAGTATTCCCTTTCTTTGTGCTCTACTCTTTGCTTCATTGAATGCATACCTTTCCATGGCTGCTACACCCACCTCTGTCCCTCCAGGCTGCCAGAAGGTCAGAAGAAGCAATCTCAGCAGAACTTCCTTTGCCAGGAAGGTATTTTTAAAGGTGTCCAAACAGACAGAGCCATTGGCCATCTTCCAGTCTGAGACTGAGCGTTAAGTACCTGGTGTTTGGCTCCTGAACAGGAAAGAAAGACCCATTCCAGGACAGGAGATCAAACACAGTCTAAGCACATCAAAGATAACTGCAGAGCAAGTAGAGACCAGTGCAAGTCACTTTCTCCTAATGTGTTAAAAGTGCTGAGGAGATGGGCAAGATTTGCAACCTTTAAGTAGGAGGCAGCCCAAGCTACCTGCAGGTGGAAATAGTTCTCAAACTTGTGGATAATAGAACTAAAAGGACTACTTTCAAAAGACCCCTTCTAAGAAATAGGACCTCAGGCAGCTAAAATTCTATTTTTTTCTTGCAGAAAACATCTTTTGGTAGGAAATTAGTCGGTACAAAAAAAAAAAACCAACCAAACAAAAGGAATAGAAATTAAAAACAATACAAACAACAACAACAACAAAAAAAAAACCCCAACCCCTAAGCCACCTAAATCTTCCTAAGGCACCTAAGCTTCCTTTATGGTCATTCATGTAACTGAGTGGGCTGTAGCTGTTCTTGATTTAGTTACTGGTACACCTGCAGTACAGTAGCTACTCGAGCATGCTGCTTAGACTCACTAAATTAGCACAGTTTCCATGGTCTGTGTTCCAGACAGCTCTGTCTTTTGCTTATGTACCTCATGAAAATTCAAGTCTTTCACAATGCTTAGCTTTTGCTGCACTCTCACTCCATCACTGTTGCCAATACATAAAGTTCCTTGGCACATCAGGGCAGACAAACTGTTCCTCTGGATGGCTCATTTTTCCAGAAATGACATGTGTCACAAAGCAGCTCAGACTCCTTAAACCCCACAGTCATTCCCAGCCAGTCAATATATTCTCATGCTCTTGTATACAACCTTCAGCCCTTGAAAGGAAGAAGAATTAACTTTCATAAAATCAATCCTCAGTATTCCTAGCATAACTGACTGTACTGTCACACCTAAAGTCTCTGCTTCTTCAAACATCCTCCTCATCCTTTAGGGGCAAGAAAGGGATAACACCTACTTTCTGAATTCGCACCCTCAGATTAAGCACAAGTATTTATGGAGGTAGGAAAATGCCATTCCTTCAGAATTATATCCTCCTTTTGCTGGAGACAGACACTCTGAACACTCACAGCATCATTTTTCCATTCCTGGGCCAGAAAAACTGCCCCAGCCACTCTTTGCTGAGTCTGATCAAGCAATGAGACTTGCTTGAGGCTATACATAATTCTTAAGATTGTACTTTGAAGAATGATTTTAATGCAAAAGGGATTTTTTTTTTCTCCTTTCAATCTAAATGGCTTATAGTGACACATATTTCTATTGGTCAGCTAAATGAAAAGATTATGTCTGCCAGACATTACAGTATGTGGGTAATGCTGATCAGATAAAAGAAACAAAACCAAAAACAAGATTTACAACTGTGGGTAGTTCATAACTCCATTAGTCTTCTTTCTTAGTCGGCCTTTTCTAAGGCCATCAAAAGCATCTTTTGAGTTGTACTTATGATATGACTTCAATATGTAAAGGGATATATCAGTATGAGTTTACTTTGCTTCTTCAAACTGCTGTTCTTGCAGACACACAGGCTCCCATCCCACAAGGAGACACCTCCTGGTCAGTACCCATCACAAGTGCTCCACCCGCTCTCCCAGCTTTATTGCCTGGCTGAGCACATTCAAGCAGGAACATCAGAGCAAAATGCAGGTGCTGAGGTAAAAGCTTGGCTGAGGAGCACAGAGGGGCTGCCCTCGGCTCCTGGCCAGGGCCAGTGTGTCAGAGCCAGCCCTGCCACTCGCCGCCCATTGCACCCTGGCCCGGGATGGGACCCTGGCCCACAACCAGATGGTTGCTCACCCAAACCAGGAAACCACCATGCCTGTTGCATTAGGAATTGCATTGCCATTTGGATGCTAAAAAATATAGTATCCTTCTATTTCCTGTTTCCCCACCTGCTCACTGGCCTAGCCTCTATCCATTTTTTCCTTTTTTTAATCTAGGAATACATTTGCCTTTGACAATTAAAAAAAAAAAAAAAAGAAGAAGAACATGTAGAGAACTCAAACATCAAAATCCTTCAACCTCTAACCACATGTATGGAATGTTTAACAACTGGCACAAAAGAGCTCCTGAATGACAGTAGGAAAAGCAAAAATGGGACTGAAATGGCATTTACAAAATTAAGATTCAAATCTTTGGCACCTCCTAAAAGCATTTTTTGCAAGAAAATTGTGTTAGTGGTGCACTAGCATGGGGAATAACTCTCCTCCAAGCCTCTGACAAAACAGCCTGCTGAAAGATGATTTTGCATCATTCAGAAAAAAAAAATAAATAGCAAATTTGAGTAGCTGAGCATAGTATATATTAACATTGAATGGTTATTATGTGCTGGTCAACTATTAGAAAGCTGTTAGAATATGACATCTGCTTTTCAGAAGAAAACCATACTTAAATGTGACTTTTAGCTCTTACACGTAAGTGCTTCAATTTTTTAGGCATGTTCAGTCACAATTTTTTCAGACATTTCTTCTGTTCCCTTCTGACAATCTAAGCATAAATCTGCTATAAATCTGATGGATACTACTCCATCCTCCATCAGAGTCACTGCCTACTTACAGGTAAGAAGATATTTTTACTATTATGATCCAAATCATTTTTTGGTTTTTCAACACTTCTAAAACATCAGTGTCCTACTTCCTTCTTCAGCCCAATCCCAACCTCTTAAATAATTGAGTCCAAGTTTCCACATTATGAGCAAATGTAGTCATTGCTATTTGAAAGAAGGCAAGGAAATTAAACACAGTATGTCATTCTAGAGCAGGGGCGCTGCTCAGATATTAATGATGATTAGGATACCAACAGATGTACAGGCTATGGACTGGCTTAATGAGGAGAAAATCCATAACCTCCCCCAGAAGATGCTCTAGCCAGTGCAGGAAAGATATAAAACCCAAAAATTAAAAAGCTAGCTATATGCTGCCCATCCACCCACAGACTGGGGTTTAGTTGCAACAGCCAGTTCTTTACTAAAGCCTACTGAGTACAGAGAAATACAGAGACAATATGAAAGTTTCTTCTGGTGTTCTTTAGGGAATTAATGGGAAATATAGGGAAGAATTAAATAATATTTTGGTTGGCTGGGATGTCCATTTCAGCAATTTAGAGGACAAAAGATTAACTTGAGAAGCTACTTGCAAGGAGTTTCAAAAGTCAAGTGCAAAAGAGGTTAGCGCCAGAGGATACAATAAAAAAGTAGTTTAGTCTGTGATCCAAGGTACAGCATTGTTCTTTAAAAGCTTACACAATGCTGCAAAACTCTATGGTGTGCTGCCAGCAAACAGCTTCAATAATATGCTTTTGGAATGGCAACTTTTGCTTTTGGTGCTCATTTAAAACTGGTTCTTGTCTCTTTTATACCATGGCTCATCATGTGTTGCTGTTATGGACCAATTCTTTCCCTTTTGATTTGATGTTTCTTGGATCCTCAATCCTTTAGCAACTTATCTTTTAACAGTCACATTAAACACAATACAGCAGTACCACTATTTTTGGTATTGTCCTTAAGCATTATTTCTGAAGCCCTGCCAGAGGGACTGACCTTCCATTCTCTTGCTTTGAGTCAACAGGTAGTCACCAAAGACTAGGGTGAGCTGCTTCTCTTAAAATACCTTTCCACCCCTGAGATTTGTGTCCAAAGGTTGCTAACTTGCCAAAAGTCAAGAGAGCATCTTTCACTGATGGTGCTAGAGGCCAACATACCCAGGTACACACAGCACAATTACACCCTAATGCAAACAACAGGTGTTTTATCCCAGTGAGGGGTTTTACAAACCGTGCAGTTTTCAATTCTTAACTGCTGTGACAAGCTACTCCCAGGAAAACTAAGCATAAAGGCTCAATTTTACCCTTCACCAGTTCAGAACCAATTGTTTTATGAACCCATTAGGAAATATTTGTTTATGGACATGTTCCTCTGGACCAGAACATTTTTATTTCTCTGCTATTGGTTAGGATTTCTCTTCCACCATGACCCACTATGCCCATCTCTGGACAGACAACAGCAAAGGCCAGGAACTGTGATTTAATTTCAGTTACATAGCACAACAATTTTGAGTCTATTATTCCCATTCTGCAAGGGAAATTAGCTTTTAAAACAGTGATACACACAAGTAGTCAAAATCCTGAAAAGATACACCTTGGCTGTTTTAAGAGGGCAATTCAGAAAAGCTGTAGCTGTATGAAGTATTTTAAGCTGAAAAAAGGTACAAAGAACAAACCATTGAATAGCTGCATTTGTGACAGTTCTGCACTGCCTTGGCAGTGGAAGCATCTCTGTTCAGGAAAGCAGTCGTGGACAAGTACAAAACAGGCTCTTGCTGAGATGCTATCCTGAACATAGCCAATATTTGGGGCCATTTTTAGGAACCGACAGCCTTCTGAAGGTTTGGATAATCTGTACTTTTGCCTTCTGGTTTTCAAATGCAGAATACAAGCTCAGCAGCCCTTACAAAACATTGCAACTGTAGAGTCATGAGAGCAAATGCTGATAGAGGGACTTTACCTGCTTGTGGTTCCAGATGTGCAATATCCTCACATCTCAAACATACAAAGGAGGTGACTCTCCCATTTAATTCATTACTACAATCCTGATTTTAATTCTTTCTAGACATTTTGCTAGGAATATGCATTTTCAAACAACACTCACTCCAAGCTGTCCCTTTGGCAGCATATGGATCACCACAGCAGTTCTTGGAAACCTTCATTCCTTGCAGAAGGTTCAGTCTGCTCCAGCACTGCTACACAGGTACATAAGGGCTTGCAAGACGGGAGTCATGGATGCATGGCACTGAATACTGCTGTGGAGGGGTGTTCAGTGCATGCGTGTGCAGTAATGTGCTGCAATTCCCAACCATCCTTCCTATCTAAAATTTTACTGCCTTCTCACATCAGCTCGAGGGGCCAGTAGAATTATAGAGATATCTTCAAATGGGGAGCAAGAGATGTTTACAGATCCTCCTGCCCTGCTGTAATTCACAGCCCTTCCATCCCTTCCTGATGTCTGGCTGCCATCACTGCCATGCTTTTACCACTATGGCAGAAAACAGTGAGGCAAGAGGAACAGAACTGCAGTCATGAAGCCCAGCTAGTAACATGAAATAAAACACATTGTGAGAGAAAATGCTGAAGCACAAACCCTGCTCTAATCATTCAGCACTCTGGCTTAAGGAAAAAAAGAGACACCACATGATGGCTGAAGAAAACTATTTTGAATTGTGCCACAGAAATTGCTCCATTTTCCGTATTCCATAACTGACCAGTTTTAGGCCCTTCATACCCATACCTGTGAAGTTGTCAGGCCTGATAAAAGGGAAAGGGTACCACGGTATTAAACAATAAACCACACTCTCAGCAAGCAATAACAGCCATCCTGTTCCAGAAAGCACATATTTGTGGTTTTGCCTATGGATTATTCCCTCCAATAACTCACAAATAAAGTCCTTGTTGCATTGTCTGTATTCCAAGAAAAACCCTGATGATTGTAATGTGGGAAGACAGTTGCCTTCTTCTGTTTACTTATTACCTGTAAGACTGCTCAAAAGAGTGACAATTTTATTGTGTTTAGTTTTCTCCCCTGAAAGCTAAATGGTTAGAAACTTAATCAAATAAAATGTCTTTGCTGTCCATTTAATAATCTTTCAGCAAAGATTTTAATTTTTAGTAGACTTTTACCTTTTTTTTCCAAAAACAAGAAGTATTTATCACCTGTCACAGAAAAAAAAAAAAAGAAAAAGAGTTGAAAAGCTCTGACTTTCACCATTTTTTTGCTCCTCGTCATCATCTGTGACCATGGCTGGATCTTGTAATTTAAACTTTTATTTTGTTTATTCTTTAAGCAGTCTGACTTCTTGGGGAAACACATGAGAGCAATCAAAACCAGGCTCAAAAGCATCCTAAATACATAACATGATATTCAATTTTACTTTTTTTAAAATTTTCTATTTCTACTATCTCTGCCTTACTCAGCATACAGAGACTACATACTCTCTGCTATTTTATAAAGGACCTCTTTGAAAATAAGCAAAGGAATAAGTCAATTTTTGATGCAGAAGTGTATTAGCACCTGAAATTTTAGCTTCCCACTGTAAATCCACATTTGTTTGCCACAGTTTCATTTTTATCAGGGTTTCATCAGAGTACAATGATGAAGAGCTGTTGCATGCCCCCAGGCTCACAAGCAGTTGAGTAAAAATCTGCTATTACAGGAATATACAATTGCTAGATTTTTAATAAATACGCTGTGTCATGCAGCTGCATATAGCAGACATATATACCACATTAGGATTAGAGGCACATGCATATTATATAACGTCACTCTAATAAGGCATTTATACCCTGATTTATATGAGCTTAATCATAAATAGAGACAAATTAAGAAGTGCATAATAATTTTCAGCTCAGAGGCCGGCACCTACTGTTCTGCACAGGGATTAATATCTTACTTAAAAGCCACTGTGCACTGTAGTTGGGAAGGAAATAATCTCCTTTCCCATGTTTGCATCTATCTAGCAAAAGGAAGTGATTAATGCTGAAGATATTTTCCACAATGAAAGAATCTGCTTCCTCCATACTTTTTGATTTACTCTCTCTAATTTTTGTGTTGTATTTTGATAAAGGACATTGTCATCCATCAGGCCTGGTCTTAATTTTCGTAACTAATCCAGTTCCTGAAGTCTTCAGGCTTCATGCAAACCATCAGTACTTGTATACAACCATATTACCAATTGCTGCAGACACAAAGCAGCTCCTTGTAGCCAGGCTACCCTTTTATATAGCCTCAATATTTCCTCTTATAAGGAGAAATATAATCAAGACAAGGCACCAGAATTCATCCTGCAAAGCGATATTCATTGCATAATTCCATGGCTGCAGCCTTATTTCCTACCAGTTGCCAATATATCGGATCACAAGTCACTTTCTCTCAAAATCAGTACAACTGATTTTTTTTCTTTCTCAGAAGGTTTTCCTATAGGAAAGCAAGAAGAGGAGAGTCTCCTGCCCAGTGCTGCACAGCAGGATGGTTTGCCAGGAGGGCTGCAAGGGGCAGCAGTGCAGGCTTGGGGCTTGCCCTGCCACCATCACCATGCAGCCACCACACTTCCTCCTGCGAACCTAAATCCTACACCTCCATGGTCTCCTTGCTTTTCTGCCCATTTTCCTTCAGCTGTCTCGTCCTAAGGCCATCTCAGCACCCAGCAGACGTGGCTTGTGTCTCCCACCACCTGTCCTCCAGCTGCAGGAGAAAAACCACCCCCGCAAGCCACACAGAGGGAAGCTCCTACCTGCAAAACAGATACCCCAGCCAGACCTTACAAGCCACATTTAACAAGAATGCTACCAGCTGTTTGGCTATGACATCTGCCTAAATAAAAGTTAAATATCAAAAAAATACCCTAGTTTTAATGCTAATTTGAATATTTTTACAGACACTTGTTGAAGGGAGATGACAACTTGCCAGGAGCACAAATGCTCCAGGAGGCACTGCATCCCAGTCTGACTAGCAGCATTTATTCCCTGCAGCTTATTGCTCAAAATGGGATAAATGCTGGAAAATCTTTCAACTCACAGCACATAGGAGGCACAGTACGAAGCCATGTTTGTTATAGAAATAAGATTACAACATATACAGAGATTCATAAATATTTGCATTTTATAATTCTTTCTGCAAATGAATTGGTAAGTCAATCCACATAGGAATGAGATTCTTCCCCTGCAAAGGAAAATGAGCCACAGAATTTTAACTGCCTGTGAGGTCTGGTCACTTTCTCCCTCTCAGAGCTCTTTCCTCATTTTGTGCAAGGCAAAAGTTACCAACTTTTCTTCTGCACATCTTCTTACTTGGAGCTGTGTGGGAAAGGCAGCCATTCCCTAAGGGCCACAGAAGTGGCAGGAATAAAGCAATGGTCCATTTCAAAACAGAGCTGATGATTCAGTCACCTTCCTGCAGTTCCTTCCCTCTATTGTACAAAGAGTGTAAATACTTTGCTGCCACAAAGAGTCAACACACTCTGGCCACGGGGTCTAAAGAACACAACCAGACTCACAAATAGTTTTTACAGTGATATTAAAGAAAACCCTAGCAATGCTGGGGAAAGCAAAAGGCTAATTAGCCCCCAGCAGAGATGCAGGATAATGCACACCCTCAAGGGTGCTTTTCCTGAAGTCCGGGTCTCTGGAGTGCCAGTGCCACGTTCTCTTCATCCTGCCTGACCTAAGGATATGTGGAGGCTGGAGATCCCTCTCCAGGCTGATGAATGGCAAATCAAGAGTCCTTAGAATTACTGAATCGCTTCTCTCATTCCTCATACACCATAGAAAGAAAGGGAGGAAACACAAACAGTTAAAAAAAAAAAAATCCAAGTCACAAAACAATGATCACATGGCAGCCCAAAAGCAGTGTGGTCACCTACCAGTGCACAAAGCAGAGACAGCATTGCATGGAGACAAAAAAACACCTAAGGCTGCAGCTCACAGCCAAAACACCCTGATACGGCCTCTTCCACTGTGCCTCGTGGGCTTCCTACTCAGCAGCGATGTTGCCCTCCCAGGCCTCCAGCATAAGGGCTGCCTCTCCTAGGAGAAGGAGAAAATGGCCCGTGCAGGACTCCTCTTAGGAACAAACAGCCTTGAGCCCTCCTTTCCCCCGCACCTCTCCAGACACCCCCCTCCACCCAGACAGACAGGTATGCTCATCCCTGGGCAGTTTTGCTCTTTTTCCACACTGGGTTGGACTCTGGAACGGGCAAGAAAACATTAGGCAGAGGTGGCTGCTGCAAGCACATCAGCTGGCACGCCCACCCGCTCTACCCAAGGGAAAGGGCTGCCTTCCAGACAAGCTTGCTTATTGAGTAAGCCAGGCTGAGGAGGGAGAAGATAAGCATGCCTAAAAATGAAGGAAAATAAACACACAAACATCACAAAGAACCTGTCCGTGTCTACCTGCCACAGGAACAGTCCTGCACCACTGAAACAACAAGGGCACGTGAGGAGGTCCACATGTGCTGAACCCAGGCAACCAGAACTGTGTTTCAAACATTAAGCCAAGTGCACATGCTTAATCCGATGGTTCCCTTCTCCATTTTGGACATCAACTCTTTCCTTTCGTTATCCCATGGGCCTGGCAAGCTCCCTGAGATATCTCCCAAATTCCAGCAAATACACCAATTTCTGACCATTTGAATGAGACTGTTGCTAAGCAACACCATTTTCCTTTCTCTTTTGGGTTTGTTTTTTTGGGGGTTTGGTTTGGTTTGTTTGGGAGATTTTTTTTGGTTTGGGTTGGGTTTTTTTGTTCAGTTGAATTTATGAGAAAAACAATGTAAGATTAAAAATCTTTAATTTTTTTTTTTATGAAAACAGTGCCTCAAAAAGAAGCTCATTTTTGTGGAGACAAGTTGTATTTCCTATATTCTTCACATGAAATCTCCAAATGAACAACAAGTTTGTTAATAACATGATGTTACTAATTCCTACCTACATCCCATTTTATACTTTTGGGGGCTCCAGTGCTAATCACCTTCCTTACATCAATTCTTTCCTTCCCACCTGTACATCAGCTCTTCTCTGTAAAAGATGGAGGACCCTTTTCTCTAAATGAGTTACGGTAAATATATGAAATAAAAAATCCACATAAGAGATGACCCAAAGCACGCAATACTAGTGGGAGATTTTCTATTAATTTCAACAGATTTTGGATCTGAAAGGAGTCAGACCATTTATAAATTTCCTTGCAAACACTGCACATAAAATCATGAAGCTGTTTCTGTAAGCGGCTCATTAATTTAAAAGGGTGGCTGATCCCTGAAGGGAAGACCCACTTCAAGAGGAAGGTTCTGATGTCACGCCGGGATTTCATTAGTGTACAGGCTAGAAAAAATGCTGAAATAAAATGTAAATAACTAACTAATTATGCATGCAGTACAAAATGGAGCGCCTCCAAAGTAATTAGAAATGTCCATACATGGCAGTGGGAACTGCAAGCTGAGCACAGAGGGTTTGTGCTCGTTTGTTTGGGAGATTTTTTTTTCACAGAGACTTTCTAGGCTGCGGTGGGGCAAAAGAGATGGCATTTCCTGAGTGTGCAGCCTGTGACTAAATTTAAATTAACAAAATTACGGGGGATTGAACCATTGCCAAACCAAGGCATTCTGGGTTCTTCCTTGTCTGTCAGAGACTTGTGTTAAGTAAGGCTGAAATCTTACATTAGCAGAGAGATACAAGGGGATTGTTTTCAACTGAGCTGAACCACAGTAAAGACAAATATAGTTCTGTATATTGTCATTGAAAATGGTGGGAGCAACATGAGAGGATGAACATAGTGACGAGGAACATCAGGAACTAAGATGTTTCCCCGTCCCTTCACCAATTAAAATTTTCTTTTATTTTCATGTCATTATTCTACCTGTAAAACCAAAGGATTCAATGTAAATGCTTCATTATTTTTTTAGAACTCCTTGTTAGATCTTTTTAATCTTTGGCACAAAGAGATGTCATTTTGGAATTATTTTCCTTCTAATGAAAGTACCGTCTTTGCTAGGAGATGTAGGAAACTTTCTTTGTAGAGAATACAATTATGTAGAATGGCACGAATTTTGCTGTCATTTGTAATCCTAAAACTCCTGTGGAGCTATTGAAGCTACATGGGCATTTCACAGAAGAATCTATTTTAACTCTTAGACACTCTCTGCTTTTTTTACAGCAAGAGCTGTCACTTCCCACTCAATTCTTCTGCCAAGACATCACTTCTCCTCTGCTGCAATCTGAACTGAGCCCTGTTCTGTCACAGTGATGTGATGCTCACTCCCCGGGCCAGAGGTTTCATTCTGTAAGTCGGGTCACACCTGTAGGAGCATTATTAGCAGCCAGAAAAAAAAAACCATTACTCAGCCTGTGGGTTTTTCCCTTCTAAAGCCTCCCTTCCATTTTGATTTAGAAATTGGTAAACTAAGGAAGAGTATCTCATGTCTCTTGTTCTTGGCTGGGTGTTGTAGGTGCTGCTGTTAGTCCCTTCTTTTTGGTTTGGCTCTTTTTTTTTTT
>VXAC01003583.1:435813-511988 GCA_013399225.1 Rhipidura dahli | reverse complement strand
TTTTTTTGTCATATCATAGTAAAACAAGAAACACCCATCAGTTTTAAGGCTCTTTATGGTTCACACTGTTGTCACCCAAGCCACTACATTTCCTCCTATAGATCAACTTTCTGTGCTTCATGCAAAAGTCTGTCTTGTTGCTGCCGTTGTCACATCTATTCATAACATCTTCTACTCCTCCTCCAAAAATGCTTCTATCTAGGAAAGCCAGATCCCCCCTCCTATCTTCAGAGTTATTTAAAGTATTATATGTTACAAGAGGCTTTCCAGCTCAACTAGCAACAATTTTTCCTATTTTTTGGTGTAATTCCTTATATGCCACAGGTCTCTTATGTTTAACCCATACTGGATTAGAAAGCCTTGACCCCCATCTCCCCAAGGATGTCCAGTGTTTTACCTCTTCTGCACCTTTAGGTGAAAGCAGAGCTTGGCCACCCCCCAAACCAAAGTCCTGCCCTGAAATGGCACTGGGTCTAGTTACTAGGAACTCCTGCAAAATGAGGGCCATCATCACCACACTTGGTACAGTAACCTACATTTTGGAACAGACACTAGATAAAGTGCAAACTGCTTTTACTGCCTAGTTTCAACACTCAAGTCGGGTTTCTGATGTGTGCTCCTGGAGCATGCACTGCTGTTCCCCTGCTCTCACCTCAGGTCAGTAAAGGCTGCTTTATTAATAACTGAATTTAAAAGTCAAATAAATTTAAGACAAGTAAACACTCCTTCCCAAACACTGAAAGAGCTGATTATGTGATATCTTCACAGTGCCTGCTGGTAAGATCCCAAGATCATCACGGGCTCGGTTGTGATTTCTGTGCAGTACTTTTTTAAAGCAAAGATGTTTATTTACCTTGGGTGCTTGGGGTCTCTAACCTAGGGCTGATGCTCCCATGTTTTAAGGGAAGGAGCCTGCCCATTGGGAAGGGCAGTGTGGGAGTGAAGCAGGGAGGGAGCTCCCAGCAGGCTGCCCCATGCAGCAGGCACAGACCCCACAGCACAGGGCCAAGGAGGGCTCACCCCACACCGAGCCCCAGCCACACCTGCACAGGATGTCACAGCCACAGCGTGAGCCAGTTGCCATGGGAACCACCTTATTTTTCCCAGGCAGAAGACATAGATGCAACCCACCAGGTTGCTCACAGTAAATTACTGTTTTCTCAAGGGTTCAGTAACTTATGGAGGTGCTTCTTCAGAAGCTGCTTGCAGTGTTATTAAATAAACTCTTTTTGGGGCACTGTAATGACACCTGTGCCACAAAAGGCAGGAGTTGGCCAGAGAGAGAAGGGCAGGGGGACGGAGGTGCTGGGGGAGAAAGGCCACCAGGCACCACTGCCTTCAGAGCTGCTGCACAGCCCTGCAAACACGGGAACACAGCTAAAGGAGGGACCTCCTATGTAGAAAAATGTGTTATGGGAGTAAAATTTCATCTTAAATACATTGTGAATATTGCAAATTGACTGATCAATTATAGCAGACTTCAATGAAATCATTCTTGTAAGTCCCTAAAACCCACAGGAGTTTTTTTATAGCCTGTAATTTTAAAAACTACCTGCAAGTTTGAAAACATACCTAGTTCAAAGTTTAGAACTGAGAACAGGGCATGAACAAGGGGAGTTTATTCTGGTATGGTTATTAAATAAAAATAAATTATCTTTTCAAAGTTTTAGAAGTGAAAAATAAACAGTTTAATAACGCAGGTACATACTGTATACCCTTTCAGAATGAGCAACAAAAAAGGTCAGAAATCCCTTGAGCATAGAATCTAATTGCCAAAATAGACTAAAATAAATAAATAAACCAAAATCAGTGCATTCACAGTCAATTACTTCTCTGCCTTAATAAACTCTTCAGAAGTAAACATACATTTCTTAAACTAGAAATACTCTATTCTGTTGAAGTCAAGGGGCGAACACTGGATTCTAAAAAGACAGCGGAACCAAAGGGCAAGACACTCAAATTTCTTTGGGAAACATTTGCTGTGTGAGCAGAGCATTTACAACTCTCTATGTGCAGTCTTTGGTATTTTCTTTTTTTTTTCCTTTTCTTTTTTTAGAAGATAAAGACTGGGGGGAAGGGGAGAGAGCTGCTTCTGGTTTACAGGCTACAAGATGAGATTTGCAACATGCCATATTTTGTGTGGTCTAGCAAGCTACTACTGGTTCAGGGAGCATAGTATTTGCAACTGTTTTCCTGGATAATAGCACCACATGCAAGTGTTTTATAACCAAATCATATAGCAGGTTTGTAATCCAAATGTATAAATACTCAAAGAACCTCGTCTTAAAGCAGGTAAAAAATGCCAGAGGGAAAACAAATAATAAGAAATCATGTTTGAGGAAAAAAAAACAAACAAACAAAAAAACAAAGAGAGTGAGGGAAGGTGCTACGGCTATTTTTCTCATGCAGCGAGGTGGTTTGTGAGCACGTTTACATCCCTGGAACATAAAATTAAATTATAACCATATTTTATCCATTCAAATCATTAACAAGTCAATTTAAACTATCTCCTACTGAGGGTAGGATGGGATCTGTGGGTAGAAATACACAAGAAAGAAGAAGGTGCTACGCTGCTTGCTGTATTCTGGAAGTATTACTTAAATTATATTCAAGTCATCAGATACTTACGAACTTTCTTTTCCTTTATATTTATATGGAATATTTATTGAATTGCACAGTGTGCTTTTACAATAAAGTGCTTTTTACGTTGGTTTCTTTGTTCATCCAAAATAAAACTGACAGTTATCCTTTTATAACCTATTCTAAGAACATTTTCTCTTCTTTGAAACTGATTGATGCACTACTTTAAATGTTCCTGCAAATATCGTTTCAATTCAAGTTTCTGCATAATGTAATAAGAAGATAAAAGAATTCTATACTTCAACAAGAGACATTACAAAGCAACTAGAGACATTATCAAGGGCATTAACAAGCTCCTAATAGCAATAAAACCTTTTAACTGTCTGATGTAGAACATGCTCCCACCAAACCACCACATATTATGGTAATTGGCTCCAATTTCTGAATCTTTCATTGTAAAGTTACGAAGAGTTAGGTAGAACTGAAAAATGAGCCTGGAATTCACAGTTCAGTTGCTTATCTTCTTTTTGTTATTGTTATGATGGTGTTTTCTGTACAATACACATAATCAGCATGAGCTCCAGCTGCAGCAACAACATTTTATATTCTGGTCTAAGATTCCTGAGTCTCATCTTATTCTTGTTTCTCAGTATTTAAAAGTATATGGTTTTAGTGCTTCCAACACCTTATCAGGTAAACACTGTTACAATGTGTGAATTACTCATATTTCAGCAACCTTATTTGCTCATTCACTGCAACACACTTTTTCTGAAAGTTCAGAAAATGAAATAGAACTTAACTTCAATGTTCTAATTCACCTTAGGAAATAACCTGGGTTAAAAGTTGCTTACTTCTCTCTTTTGGATTCTCCTTTCAAAAACATAAAGTTCAGGCTTCATCCAGGGTCCCATGAAAATACATACAGAATTCAGCACACAATAAAAATGAAACCAGAACCTGCAGCAGAAAAGTGGAGAAGTGACATGAGGCTCTCAGGTGATTAACCTGCAGTGAAAAGCCATATGTCCTGCTGACATGTCTACAGCACCACACCATTCTTTACAGGTTGGCAACCTGCTTACTTGAGAAGGACAATCCAATTGGTATCTAGAATCACGGTCCAAAAAAGAAGTTGTCATTGCACGCCTCTGGAACTATCCTGGCTTAAAGGACAAGACACCAAGAAACAATACAATGCAAAAGGAACTCCAAGGAGAAAAAAAAAATCAACCAACCAACCAACTTAGAATCTTTCCAGCCCAAAGCTTGGTGTTCAGACACCACCAAATCTGCCAGGCTTGATCTCCATTAAAATGAGAGGCTTTGGGGGTAGATGTGCAAGGTTTAGAATAGAGACACACACTGAAAACACCAAACAGGATAACTGGACTACACACATCTCCCGCTCAGAAGAGGGAGGAGTTAGCTCATTTCTGAAGTTCTGGCTGATGGCTGGAAAGACAATCACTGGGACTTCACTGAGATCATAAAACCACAGCATGTAATTTCTACCTAGCCTGGAAAAGCAGTTCCACTATTTCCTGTAACATTTAATGGCACAATCCTTTCATTACAGTGCAAATTAAAGCAATCTTTTATTATTGCCATTATCAAAGGCTGCTTTAATTAGACTCACTTAAAGATTTGTTAAGGTTTTTGACAACAGACCACACAACTATTACAGTTAGAAACAGGCTTTCATCATGGTTACTGACAAACCTCCTGAAACATCCTCAAAAGAAAAACAAAGCCAGGACAAACAAACCGCTTTTCCCCCAAAGCTCTGTGACTGTGGTCCTTCTACTGCAGCTGTTGTAAAAGTTTGGGAGACTAAAACAAAACAAATTTTAAAAAAAAAAAAAAAAAAACCAAAAAAACAACTTGAAGAGCAACAGAGCAAGGATACCAATTATGTAGGTGAAACATTTTATCAAATCATTTTAATTACCGTGACTTCACTTTCAGAAAACACAAAATGGAGTTTTTGCTTGACACCAGGTTTTCTCCATAAATTCCAGTGAAGTCTGTAAAGCCTTGCCTTTGCTTACTTCAGTCTATTGTATCTCTGGTGTTAACTCATTAACTATTACAAGGGAGATATTAGCCTTGGGAAAACAGAAGTTGCATTACTCAATGCCATATTACCTTACATATTTATGTGTTGAAGGAAAACCTACTGCCGTGTTGGTCTCCATCACAGATCAACCTTTTGAATGGTAATATTGCTAGAGACATTTTTAGGGCATTTTAGATCAATTCCATTGCTAAAACAACACTTTTTCAAAACATTATTTTACAGCAACCGAGCAGAAGGAAGCCAACAACTCGAGAGCATGGCAGGAGGAATAAGCAGGCACCACGACACCGTCTTTGGCATATAGCCAAGATAAAAATCGCGCTGATACCGCCTCGCGGAAGGGAGACGCGTGAGTTGTCCCCCTGCGAACACGCTCCTCTCGCATTATCGCTGGGGCTGAACGACAGGCGGCCCTTCACAGCGCACCGCCGGGTCGGGACCCAGAGTTTAAATCACNGCCGCCGCTCCGCCCGGCCGAGGGACAGCCCCGGCCACCACACCGCCCGGGTCCTGCTCCCCGACACACGTACCGCTCCCTTCGCCGTGTGCTTCCGCATCGTCTGCCTCCTGCTGGCACTCAGAGAGGGCAAGCACCAATAGGGAATGTTCAAAAATGTCCATTCGCCTGGTTAACGTGCTGTTATCTTCAGACAGGTGATTTCCCAGACAAGCTGGCAATTCTACAAAAATTTCCTCTCAGAAACGTCCTCCGGTCGCAGCCTTTGCTGAGTCTAAAAGGGTGCCTATGATATTTGGCGTCGCATACGGACCCCAGTGTTAGGAAACGAACCCTCGTTTAACGAAGACCCCGGGAGGAGCCCCGGCGTGCCGAGGGTCACCCCCGTCAGCGGCCAACGCCCCCCCGGCTCCCAGGGGAGCCGCAGCTGCCCCCGGCTCCCCACTCCTGTCCCGCACCAGGACGTCCGCAAAGCTCAGACTGCTCCACAGCCCCAGCCCAAACTTGGTTCTAACAAAGACTGTTGAGCTCTGCAAGGCTGAACTGTTCCTTCAGTACACAGGAAAATGAAAGGGGTAAGATCAGGCAGTTTCTGGTTACAAAAATCAGTTTGATTATGAGTTAAAAAGATCTATGAAATCAAATAAATCACTGAAGGGGGAATAAAAAGCTCCACTGTAAGTTTCTACTAAATGTCACTTTATTTGAACAAGAAAGGGAGGAATGAATGTGAGGAAAGCAAACAGTGTGAATAATCTCAGCCCTAATGATTAATAATTGCTACTTACCTGACATCCGAAGGCCTCTCGAGAGCCCTGGGGACAGAGCTCTGCAGGCACTGACGGGGCTGCTGTGCAGTGACTCGAGGGGTTCATGTTAAACCCCAAGCATGGGGGCATCAGGCTCCTGCACGTGGGGTCTCTACACAATCTCTTCTACATCCGTGTAATCCACTAAACATAGCGGTCTGGACACGCTGAGCATGAAGTTCAGGAGCCACCGCTCGGTGCTGGGTGCCTGCTCAGGAGCTCAGCCCACTTCACCGGGACACCCTGGACCCACATATCTTGCAATGGCCTCTTCATGAGGACAAACCAAACCACTACCATTTCTTCTCCTAATCCTGCCTCCTTTTTACAGGCAGAGCCGTGCAAACCCATCCATGGGTTAGGCAGCACCAGCAGCTCGTGTGCTGCCACTGAGCTGTGGGAACGGACTGCAGGAACTGCCGTACTGGCTGGAAGTGTGAGATGAAGCACATCTGCCTAAATCACAAACTCTAGCACAATGCATGACTCATTCTTGCACCTAGAAAAGGAATTGCTTTTGCTCAGGTGGCACCAGCAGCTGAATTTTACAACAGTTTTTCAGCTTTGTTTGCTTCCTCCCATATCAAAAAATGGGGCCCTGCATTTTTCAGACTATTCCTGAAAGCTGTCTATTTCACTGTGCCTGCATAGTACTTAAAACACCCCCCATCCTAGACTACCAATTTTTCAAAAATAAGTGGGAAAAATCAATCTCTAAAAAAAAAAAAAAAAACAAAATAAAATCCCAAAAAAAAAAAAAAAAAGGGGGACGGGGGGGAAGAAAAATAATACCTACCTTTAAGAGCCCCATCTGAAGTTACAAATATCTCCAGGGTCAATCAAGTACTAGGACAAGTAAGCGGGCCCAGGCTGACCTGAATAAAAGCAGGTAAATTAGCCCACAGTGTTATTTTCAAGTAATTGTCCAACCAGAACCAATGCAAATGGTTAAATTTAATCTAAACAGACTGCGCTGGGCAAACAGATTCTGGACTAGGGAAAACAGATTCTGGACTAGGACCACAGAAAACTAAGCGTTTAAGAGCCACAACATTAGGGTCTCTACCACTGAATTTTTGAGCAATGTGTTTTGATCAACTCTTCTTTCTTCCCACCTCCCCTCCCACCACTTCCTCCCCCTTTTTCATATTCAGTTGTCTGAATTATCAGACAATTCAGATTGGAAGGAAGCACAGGAGTCCATCCTGTCCAGCCTATGCTCAGGACAGGAGACCAGATCAGGTGACTCTGGGCTTTGCCAGGTTCTTGAAAACCTCCAAGGGTGGAGGCTGCACTGCTGGACCTCCCACCCACGATGGGAGAAGACCCCCTCCAAAGGGGAGAGTGTCTCTGGCAGGCTGCTGGTAGGTGGCCCAATCCATCCATCCACAGATGGCTCCCCTGGCTGAGCAAGTCCCCTTCTCTCAGCCTCTCCTCACAGGGCTCCAGCCCCAGACCAAGCTGGTGGCCCTTCTCTGGAACCTACTTTAAGGATGTCTTTACTGTATAGGAGCTACACACCTGATGGATATCTGGACAAGATCTAGCAAGTCCTGAGAAGGAGATAATCACTTTCCTCAGCTTCCTGGCTTTGGTCCTGCTAAGAGAGCCCAGGATGCTATCAGCCTTCATTTCTGCTGCATTCTTCCACAGACTTGTCCTCAGACAGCCCATCCCAGGGGAACCCTGGGGGTTTCTCCTTCCCCAGGGCAAGGGTTTGCATTTATTGCTATTGAATTTCATGAGGTCCCTGGCAGTTCCCTTCTCTGACCTGGCTAATTCTCCCTAAAGAGCAGCCCAGCCCCTGAGTGTGTTGAGCAGTATCCCTCCCCCAGCTGCAGCTGGGGACATCTGCACACTCGATGAGACTGCACTCCATCACCTGCCCAGGCCACTGACAGGGATGTCAAACAGGACGGGTCCCAGAATAGACCCCTGGTACCACACTTGTGACATGTAGACCGTGTCCCACACTCTCTGAGACCCACCCTGTGTTTATATCCTCATAGCTGTCCACCCATCTCAGCACCCTAATCTGGATGCATGCCAGCCTCCTCCTATTTACAAGTGTTTTCTCTTCTACTGCTGTAACAGAAAAAGAAATGTTGCTGCACAAACCCCCTCCATAGGCAGTAAACAACCCAATCACTGGAAAAGACCATTACTCCCAACAAAGATTGGAGAAGTAAGAAAACCACAGGAATGTCCTACACTTGACTTTAGAGACAAGCTTGTTTATGCAGCATTGCCTTATGCCATAAGTGCCTGAGCAATTCAAGGAGTCGTTACAGAGCGTAACAGATGTTTCAATACTTTACAGATCTAACTAGCAAGTAAAAGCCACTCCATGCTGCTGTCACCTGCTTCAGTGCAAGCAGAGAAAGATGTGAACCCCAACCCCATTTTTTTTTCACATCATTAACTTCTTTCTTCACCACTGCCTCTCCTCCAAGTCCCCACTGCCTGTGCCTTTCTGACTCCCTGTGCCAAGGCCCCCGTCTCCCCACTGTTCCTAGAGTCTCTATCTCAGTTTCTTCCCTCCCTCTGCTTTCACTCCTGAAGGACACAGGCAGCCAAAGCTAGTCAGGTCAAAACAGACATTTTCCATGGTAAGAGACCCAGGTGAGCCTCTCCTGACTCTTACCTGTCTCCTGCCGGGGCCTTGCTGCAGGTTGCCTCCAACATTTCATGACAAACATTTTCCATTACATTTTCCATTTCCAACTCTCAACCTTTCTATCATATGATTTCGGGTTAAAACAGCAGGAATTTTGTACAGCTTATCTAGTTCAATATGATCTTTCTGTCAGCTGCTGAAAAAAGATTGTAGATGTTAAAGCCGAAAGCTAAAATCCAGCTGTGATTCATCTCCAACCTCACCCTAGAAACTTAACCTCATCCCAAATACCACAGTTTTTCTAACTGAAACCAAAGGCTTATACATATGAACCATCATCTGCAACCTTAACACTCACCACAACACACTTTCAGCTACCATAAACAGATTTTCCTCAGCTGTGTATGGTTTTTACTGATTAACATAGTACAACAGCTAAAATAGAAAATACTATGTAGTTTCAGCTACTGAACCTGTATTTAACAGCTGCTCACTGCCCTGTGGGACTGCCAATGCTGCTTTTGCTCCAGGCAGATAAATGAAGAGTGTGAGAAGAGTCACGTTGGCTTAGACCACCAGTGCATCCAGGCTAGGGCTCTCACCACAGCCAACAGGGAAAAGGAGAACACATATTCCTAACAGAGATATTCCCTCTGGCCATCTCTGGCCTTAGAGATAATGCCTTTACATTAATAAGAAAACATACAGGGAAGAACACCTCACTGCTGTTTCCCATTGCATTCCTGAAAAAGGGAGAGAAAGCTTCTGACAAAAACAGTCCTTCCCCAAAGTGACAGTCTGCCGTGCTCCCGTTGGAGGAGCTCTTCCAGGACACCCGGAGCAAGCTCATGCCCCAAACCTAGCACATAACAGCTCTATAATGCACATGATTCACATGAATTCTCCTGGATTAGGAAAGAGAAAAATTACATTTCTGCCATTTTAAAACTACTCCCATATTTAGACTTTTTATATCGTTTCACAGAAGGCTCCATACTCTTGTGTTAGCTGTCTCATCTGTACCCTGTAACAGGTTTTTCCATATTTTCCATCTTCTTCATGTCAGAGCACTGGTTCTTGAATTGTAGCCCACCAAAGCAACTGATCCCCAGGGAAAGGCACACAGATCTGCAATGCCTTTGTAATGTTCAGTAAAGTTTAATGAGGAGGACACTTCATTCCTCCACCAGACACTCCTTGCAACTTCATAGTTGCCTGTGCTAGAAAGGCAAAAAAAGCTTGGGAGTCACTTTCTGCTCTCTGTTCCAAAGAATAATGGTTTTATAATGGAATTTTCCAATGAGAAAATGCATCTAATCATATAACCGATTAGGATAACTAAGAAATTCACAAAAGTATGTCTCTGCAGCAAAAGACAAAGATTCCAGAATTTTGCAAATCCTACACACTAACTGGCTTGATCTTCTAATTTGCACTGACACATTACAATGACCTGCCTACATCTGACATTAAGCATAATTTAATGCTTGTTAATCAACAATGAGAGGAAATGTAAGCCCTGTGTTCCTTATCTAATGCTTTCTCTTTCCTCTGCTGAGTTAGAGGATTTGCCTTGTTCTGTCTATCATCTTTGGTAAATACCAATCGCTGCAGTAAATCTGGTAAGCAGGCCAACTTCTGACCTCTTTGTTCATATTTGTGCCATATATAAATATGTTGCTGGTGGGTTTTTTTAACACATTAAACAGAAATGCATTATAGATTAGAACAGAAGGGAATTTCAAAGTATTATAAATATAGGATTAGGAAACTTGCCAGCAATATCTGTTGCTGACAGCTGACTTTATTAAAGTTCATCAGCATTAATTGCCTCATTGTTGAATGACTTTTGCATGTAATTATCACCAGTCTAAACACAGATTGCCTCAGGTACAGTATCTAATGTGATCATGCATTCTGAATCCTATTAAAATGGCCAAGATGTAGCAGAAATTATTCCCTCCCTACCAGTACGGAAGTGACAGAAGCAACAGAAACAGGGGGAATTTATTTTGTTCAGCCTAAACAGTGTTATTTCTCTGTCTCATTCCAATGTTTCCAGCAATACTTTGGTGCCATGGATGCTGAAGCAAGACTTAAGAGATGCCAATTCCATACCAGTGTCATTTATCTCAAGGACAAGTGAAAATTCCTGTGCCCCACTAGAAAGACAATGCCTGAGGCATGATTGCTAAAATGGGCTTTAAACGTCATGCTATATTTTAATAGACAGAAAGATGGATACATCAATGTCTAAAATAATAATTCTTAGATTATATTTATCAGAACAAGGCAAGGCTGGAATTGTAATTTGAAGAAGTCTGAGCTCCAGTGCTGTGAGCTAATATCCAAGGAGAGAGGACACACGGCTCCTTCTTTGAACTTCTGTGCTGTTTTAAGATGTTTTCAAGATCTAAAGGCTCAGCATCAAAGACAAAATTTCATACTTTTTTTACATCACCCTAAAATCTTCATACCATATTACTATCCCATTCCCAAACCCTACTTTCTCAATAAAAAAAAAAAAGAAATCAATCAATTACTATTCCCTTTCCTCAATGTACCAGCTCTTTTGAGACTGAACAGAATAAAATCCACTCTTTGGAATCACTACAGGCAATAGACATATGAAGAATTTTTTTAAAAAATGAAATAGAATAAAATTTTGCAATTTAGCTTGTAGATTTATTTAAATTTTTCAAAAGGATCATCTTAAAAGCTTCAATATCATCTTAGAAAGGACTTGCTCATCATAACCAATTTTGTCAACGTCAAATACCCACCATTCTCATGCATATGCCTCCTTATATGCACATCTACCTATCCCCTGCCAAGGTTCTGGAGTGACTTTTCAGAGAAATTCATATTCAAGATTGTGTTTCAGCCACAGATTTAACAGAAAAGGGTTTCAAAACTATTGCTCAGTATTTAGAAAAACAGCATGAAAACCTGTGTTTAACATGGACTTTCAGCAAAGAAAAGAAGATGTGACTATGGAACACAGACAGCTTCAGAAATTCTACAGTGTTTTTAAACACTGCTAAGCTGTTCTCCATTTGATGTTGTCTGTTGTCAAGGGCTTTTGCAGTTCTCTTGTACGAAAAGTAGCTGCAGACATAAATGCTTGAATAAAGACAAAACTTGCCACATGCTACCTTCCCTTACCCCTCCCCGCATCGCTTTTTCCCTCAAGTTTATTAACATTAATAACTGGAAGCACTGATGTAGCCTTTTAGGGTATTAGACCAAACCTGTAAATTAATGCATTGGTTCATCACAATTCATTAATCAAGCCTGTGCTGGATTTAACAGACAGCAGATTATTAAAGACACCAAATTACACAGACGAAAAAACCCAGTTCCCAGAGGGTCAGCTGTAATGTGAATGGTTTTGCATAAAACCATAAACCTGCTATTAAATTAAAAACAGGAAAAAATTATGTCCACTGCTTATCTAAAGTAATTTTTTTTTAAAGGGATGCTACGCTAATTTACTTCTTAACTGGTCCTGGTTACACAGCAAAGGACTAAAGGTTAACAGCAATGGCTCCTCTGATGCTTGGTTAAGCAACTTACACTAACATATCCTGACTGAGGTGAAGAAATTAATGAAATTACTACTGTAATTCATTACTAATGGAAAATTGTCAGTGCTTTCAGCCAGCAGTTCACACAAATTTTCTGCAGACATGAAGACCTAGCACAGTGACTCATGCTCTTAGACTTGCTACTCTTATTTCAAGTCCTGGCACCATTCATCACGGCCGAACTTTATGCCATGCTATCCAGCAAAGTTGAGCAACCTTTGATCTCAATAGCTGAGGTCTTTCTACTTCTGTGACACAGGTTTATGAAGGAAGAAAAAATAACATGTAATTTTCAGCATCAATCTAGGGAATGCTAAAATAGAGGAGAGAGACAGAATCACTGCAACCAGAATCCAAAGTACAACAAACAGGAAAGGTTGTAATTTTCCAACTAATGATGCCAAAAACAAACAGTGTAAATTAGTGTAAAGTTTATATATCAATTACCAATTTAAAGGACGATATCTGTAACAAACAGTGAACATTAACATTTAGTGAGGAGCCTAAACAAGATTGTCCTGTTGTGCTACGTAGTCCTGGTTTCTCTTTATATTCTTCACTAAACCACAGAACAGAATATCAGAACAAGGACAGCAAAATTTTCCAAAAGACAGATTAATATGTGACTACTCTAGTAGTTCTCATCTACAGAGAGCAAGAATATGTTATAGTCAGTGACTTTGACATAAATAAAGTGTTTTAATATTACTTGACCGCATATAACAGGAAAATCCTAAAAGGAACATTCTTTATGTCAATTTATAGAACAATGTTAGTTTATAGGACATCATTTTATGGTTGTGGAGTTATGCAGGGAGGAAGCTAATAAAGATAATCTTTATGATCTTCCCATTGATTTGCTTTTCACTTGTGAGCAAGAAAGATACTGTTTCTGATGGCCATAAATGCCCAAGAGATGAGAATTGTGCAGCATGCTTCCCAAAGGAGCACCAGGGTTACATTTATGCAAACAAAAATTAAAGTTTGAATATCAGTATGGTTTTCCCCCATGAGGAAGAGCAGAATTAAAAGAGGTAAGGAAATCCTTACCCATACAGGAACAGAACAAAGCACATCCAAAACTGCTTTGACTCTTCTGTGCATCCCTCCATCTGAAATGGAAAGATATGGCACAATGGTAGTAACACCAGCATAGGGAGAGTTTTTAATGGAAGAGGATGGCAGATTTACTGTCACATTCTTCCCCTGCTGTGGGGAGAGGGGCTCTGCGGGTAACATGGCCAGAAAGTTCCTGTACATCACCTATTTTAAGTGATAGATGGTGTCCTCAGGAGAAGCCAGCGCAAGTAAAAACCAAAACGGACCAGGGAAGAACCTTTCTACAGATGTTGCCCATTCCTTGCTGTTCTATAAGCACCCCAGTAAGTGCTCACAGGGAACAAGTGCTGAGACAGACAGGACCTCAGTACACTCCAACTGGTATTTCTCAGGCTAAGCTGCGTTTAAAAATTAGCATTTCTCGTAACTCAGAGCAGGGTATTAAAAGAGCTCTTACTCAAACTCCAGCTAACCCTGGCATCACAGTGCACACCGAGAGCAAAGCGCTGTGTGAGGAAGTGTCTGCCCGCTTCGCTTTGAGCTGTTACTCCTGTGGATTAATACAGCAGCAGAGTTCAGAAATGCAACCTAGAAATCACAGGAACAGTAATGTCTTCGTGAAAAAAAGATGCTCAGAATGTATTCAGTGTAAAAGTCTCCAGTTTTGTTATTTAATACATAAAAATTGCCTAGGCTTCTAAGCTAATTCTCACTGCAATCAGAGGAGTATTGCCTTTGCATACACATCTATACTGGGAGACTACAATGTAATGCATCAAGCACAATCCTTTTGCCAGTACCACAGGCCAAATCTTCAAACACCACACTCATACCATTTTACAGTGCAAATCAGTAACCCTTCTGTCAAATCTGTCAAATTTTTAAAGCATTTTAAAGTATTATTTTATTTTTCTTCTATGGTAATGTTTTATTACTATTATTATTATTTTAATTTTAAAACATTTTAAAGCAAACCCCAGTCTAGCGTTCAGTGGGATGGCGCACATAGTCCCATCCTTTATGCCAAGTGTCCCAAATCCCCGGGGGATTAGGGAGACACTTAGCACACATATATAACAGTGCTGCAATAGCTGGACTTCTCTATATTACAAGCAGGTGAAAACAACAACTGGTTTAAGAGCAACAACAAAGCACACCTTCTTAGCACTATAGAAATTACAAAACATTAATGTTGAATGTATTCCTTAATTATACAAAACTCTGCAAAGAACAACATGATTGAAATTTATTATTCAAATGCTTTTAATTTATAACAGATTGCTACTTCAAACGCAAGTATTAAATCTCTATTAGATTCGTTGAGGTAATGCACTAATATGCATGATTGAGATCTTAAATTCCTAAGCAGCAATAGTGTTGGCTAGATGCAATAAGGATTACCTTAATTAAAACACTCTCCTCAGCATCTCAGAAGATTTAATCCAAATCTTTATATAGGGCACATTCATTATCTATCTCCAGTTAATAAAAATATGACCTACTTTGGTTACATTTTAGAATTTAATCTTGATTACCATTTTGTTAATAGAAATAAGATACTAAAGACTTTAAAGACAAGGCAAAAGCAATTTTGCCAGCCTAATTAAAATACTATTTAATGGCCTCAGAAGGAGCTTTATATTTGTTCATAACTGTGGATGTAGACTTTTTAGAAATGTTTTTAAAACGTCAAATTAGACAACAGACTCCTAAAAATATACCTAAGAATAACAAGTGAGATTTATAACCAACGAGCTTAAAGCAGAGCCTGAAGAGATTCAGAGAACTCCTAAACCCCACAGGGACACTTAGGAACACGCGAGCTGTTCTGATAAGCTCAACAAGACTCTGCACTTCTGTGGGAGGAGGCCCATACCATGTGTCTTTGCAGAAGCAAGGCTTAAATTAATCATAACACTCCAAATGTAGCGTCAAGTTACTGCTAAGTAGTAGTTTCCAAGGAGACATGATGGTTATCAAAATACTCTGATGCACTGGAGGCTGCCAGATCTAAGACAGCATCTGAATGGTTTAGTGAACTTAGCAAAATGCAGCTTATTCTGCTTTAAACCAGGGATGCAGCAGGCTCAGTGAGAAGGCAAAGTTTTGTGAGAGCAGGGGGAGGACACATCTACGCCATCAACCTTCTCTTGTACATACTTGTGCCATATTAAACAGGATGAAAGGAGTAAAGAGAGATAACAGCCAGCCAAAGCATGTGCTCAGAGCACCCATGGGGCCACCACTTCTCCAGAGCCACCCATTCACCTCTGTGGGTTTCTCAAGCCAAAACTGTCCTTTCACAGCATTGGTCAGCAAAATGTAACCTCCCCGCACGTATCATCTTCTCCATACAGAAAGGCTGGACAAAAGCATGCATCCTATGGAGACAGCATGTCCTTCAGACCCCCACAAAGGTGTTCCTTACAATTCTAAAACAAAATACTTATTTTTGAAGGTAAGAATGTCAAGTGATGGCTGAATCCAAAGCCTTGTCCATTTATCACCCAACAAAAAATTCTAGCATATAGAGTTCCGCTTGAGAAAATTAATTCAGATTGGACAGGCTCTAGCTATTACAGGGTTTCATTTGTTGAAAGGTTTTGAGAGATGAAAGAGTCCTGCTGCTTTCAAGAGACACAATGCTTATGGCTTTCTACTGAAAGTGATTATTAATTCCTACATTGAAAATGTGAAAGCATTCTGGGTGAACAATGCCACAAACCTCTCACCAGGGTTCTCACCACAAGAGGCAATTCCCAGTTTAATTAAAGTCAGTACTCACTGTTTTCTCTTGATCTCCATCATGTAGAAGCCACCTGCTCCAACAAGGGATCCAAGCAGTCAGTGGCTACACTTGGAGTTTTCATAGACTGGGAGACCAAGTGACATGAGTGACACTGCTCAGAGGAGGCTGCAGGGAGACAGAGAAGCCTTGCTGCAGCCTGTGGTCTCCACTCACACTTTCTGCTCTAACACACTGTTCTCTGTCTGGCACACCCCACTCCCTTCCCTCACACTGGTTTTAGCATCTGTTTCTAGTCCAATATCTTTTTCCTTCTCCCTTGTTTAGTATTTTGATTCTATTGCTTCTCTATTTTGAAATTTTTGCTGACCCCTTGTCACTAAAAAGTGATTAAAAAAGCTTCTTCCCAATTCTCAAATACAGTTTCAGAAATAAACAAGGGTAATGATGCACTTTCATAGAATCATAGAATATGCTGAGTTGGAAAGGATCCACAAGGACCAAGTCCAACTCCTGCACAGCACCATCCCCAAGAGTCACACCATGTGCCTGAGAGCATTGTCCAAACTCTTCTTGACCTTTGCCAGGCTGGTGCTGTGATCACCTCCCTGTTCCAGTTTGAGCCTGTTCCAGTGCCCAAACACCCTCTGGGTGAAGAACCTTTTCCCAATAGCCAGCCTAAACCTCCCCTGACACAATTTTGGATCCTGTCACTGGTCACCCCAGAGAAGAGATCAGCATCTACCCCTCCTCCTCCCCTTGTGACGAAGTTGTAGACTGCCATGAGATCTCACCTTAGTCTCCTCCAGGATGAACAGTGATTTTGCCACGTTCAGTCCAACAGCAGCAGCTGTTGCCCAGAGCCATTTTGACTGCTACGTGCCCATGGCCAGCAGCATCTTGTCCTGTCTCTCTGTGGGTCCCCAGCTCCACAGCCCCCCACTGCAGTGCACCCACTGCCACACACACCCGTGGGGCTGCTCTCCGCAGCTCCCAAAGGCTGATGGCCGAACTTGAGGAGTTAATTTTGTAAGAGAGGCAATTTTGTAAGCCTAAAAAAACTGATGACATTAGAAAGCTCATTGTAAATTTTACATAAAGAGGTCTTGTCTCTTTATCATGTACATAAATGTCACCCACTGGAAGACTGTTGTCACAAATGCCTCCCTTGAGTGCCAGATCTGTCTGTAACATGGCATATAAGATGCTTGTTCTTCTAGTAGCTGCACTTTTCAGCAATTATTAATTCCTTAAACATTTAAAACAGACCTTTTCAATTGTGCTTTCACCTCTTGAGGTCAATGCAGCAATCTCAGCTTGTGTGGCTCACAGTTCCACTTTTAACATTCATTTTCAAAGACATATAAAACACCCAGACAAACCAAGAGTCAAAAGCAGACTCCTGAGGCTAAGATCTGTTTTTCCCCAAAAACTCTTCCATATGTTAATATGGAACCATTTTACCAGGCTTCATGCATGAGACAAGGGATTCTAAAATATTCCTTATCTCAGGGAAAGCACAATAGTCAGGATTTTTCCCCTTTCAACTCTCAGCTATTCCTCTCCACGAGACCATAGGCTGCAAAGATGATAAGGAGAGTATTTTAGCAGATCTATCCCTCTCTCTTCCTCTATTATTAAGAAAGTGAAAAAATAAAAAACCCATTACCTCCAAAATGGAGGCAGGCTTTTTGTGAGATAAGCCACTCCTCCACATCGTGTATTCCACCAAAGGGATTCATATTGGGCTCAGTATCTTCTAATGGTTTCATCAGTTAATATTAAATTGGTTTCAGATAGGCAAAAAGAATTTCCCTTGCACTGCACTAAATAATTTGCCTTTATATAGACTGCATAAACTACATTTCTGAAGAGGAACAACAATTATTGTTCCATTTATATAAGTGACAGATTGACAGTCGACATCCCATACTGTCTGTAGTTTTGCTGTGTAGTTGACTTTCACCACTCGGTTATTTTCTTACTGCTTACAAATGGAAAGACATTTCATGGTAAAAAGACAAAAGGATGGTGGTTTTTAGCACAAAGCTCTGGAATTAATGTCTTCCCATCCTCATAGGAGCAAGATAGTCCCTTTGTCAGGGTTAGAAATGCCCATATATACAAAACCACCCATCTAAGTTGGACAGTTGATGGGATAATGTGGCATATAATGTATGTGGGGTGACAGTCAGGTGTCCCTACAAGCACTGTCAGTGCCAGTTCTCATGCAGCCTAAAACCAGCTCTGATACCCACCTACCCCCTTGTGCCTGTCACAAGGTGGCCAGGAACAGCCACTGCTGCAAAGAGCCTCTGCCCGCTCTGGCTGGACAGAAAGGACCCTGCTTTCCTGTTTCTTCCAGCCCCAGATGCCAGAGCCATTTCCTCAGTTCTGGGGGCAGCCAGAGGGAAATCCTGCCCATGTGGTGCCCCTGCAGCCAGCAGCTGCACCAGCACAAACTGCAGCAGAAAGCCAGGGAGAACGCTACTCCCAGCACGTGCCTGCTCCTGGAACAAGCAAACCATTGCTCTCTTCTCTGGGTCAGCACTGGCAAATGGACACTCTGAAGGAACACCAGGCCTGTCCTGACCACAAGCACCCTCCATGGAAAGCAGTGGCTTTACCATGCCACATACAGTTTTCCAGGGCAATGACACTTCATCACTGAAAACCATCATAAGCCAATCACTACACCTTTAATTACAATTAATAATTAAATTAGAATTACTAATTACTAGCCCTTTAATTACCCTCCTGTCTGCATTCACTACACAAGGGGTTGTGAAACAAAACAGACCAAAGAGCAACGTTAACCCTTGCACATTCCTGACTTTTACCATAATGTGTAATGAATTGCCAAAGCTTCCTATTCTCTGCAGAACTTCAATCTTCATTTTACCAGTGGAACATCCACCTTTCTTTTGGCTCCAAGTGTAATTAGTACCTGTTCAGGCAGCTTCCCAGCCCAGGAGCCCTTCCTGCAGTCCCTCTGGTCCCCCCGGCGCTGCGCCTGGGGCATCCCAGCGGCACATCCCACACGCTGCCCCACCGCCCCGAGCCCGGCGTCCCGCGGCACAGCCCCACACCTCCTGCTCCTGAAAACAATTCAACCACCATGAAATAATTAAATAACAAAGTAACAGCCGGAGCCGGTGCCTCCGAGGAAGCTCCCCGAACGAAGGAGCGCCGGGGCTTTTATCCCCTCACAGCCCAAGGGCGGGACAGTCTGGGCTCCCACCGTGCCCCCGAGTGCCCAGTCCCCGGCTGACCCACAGGCCAAGGGCCCTTTGTGCGACCTCGAGTGGCAACCTGAGGTTTACTGCAGATTATTTGTTCACACACTCGCTCCTGCAGCACTTGCCAGCTCTGGCTTTAAGACGAAAATAAGGACAAAACCAAACCAAACCAAAAACCACCCCTTACCCGTGCAGACAATAATCTCTCAAATACGGGTGCACAACCTAAGAGCTATCACTTCAGATTGCTACAAGCTGTATTTTACCATGAAAGTATATTTTCCCAGACGTTCTGGGGTTTGTTTGTGTTTAGTTTAGAAACTTACAAATGAGACCTACAAATTAGTTGAAAGTTTTGTTCATGGTATTCCAGAAGTGTATCCCTTTTCTTTCTGCTGTCGGAAAGTTGGCGTAAATAGAAACTCTTGCTGCTGGCTAAGAAAAAAAAATTAAATCCTTACTGCTAGTTAGAAAACTCTTACCCCCCCCTTGCTGCTAGTTAGAAAACTCTTACCCCCCCTTGCTGCTAATCCCAAGGGTCCCACAAAAAACTGAATAACACGAGTTATAGTCACAATTTTCTGCTGTAGCTTATTCCTCAGCAGTTGAAATTTTCTAACACTTGTTGCATCACTCTAATGATTTGCTGTTAATAAGAAATTTTTAGGGAGCTGTAATCCATTCCTACTTGAGATCCATAAGAAACCTAACAGTTAAAACTTCTCTTCAAACTCTCTCACATTCTACCTAAAGCAGGAAAACTTTTGCTGATAAACAATTATCCACAACTCATTTGTTTTAACTTAGCAATGAATTTCTAGGGAAAAAAAAAATCTATAATTAGATGAGCAAGAATCTATTTTTTCCCTTTTCCCACAGTGATTGCTAAGAACTATGCAAAAAATCCCAAGGATTTCATTGTCCCAGCTACCAAAAACTATCCAGCTTTCAAAAACCAGTGTTCTCCAGCACTGAACAGCTTCACCCTCTACAGTCACCACCCCCCTTAGGGACTGATTACACAACTTCTATTTTGTTACCTTTTCCAGTAGATTTGATCAGTTAAGTAAGAGCCAGTACCAGAGCTCCTGTGGCTATTACTAACAGTGTTACACAGTAAGTAGCCCAGCTTTCATGACTCTTCAAAAGCTCAGACCCTAAAAATTGTCAGCATGCTGCCTGTGCTTCCAAGCTTTGCCTTTAGCTGTCCCCAGTCTTGAAGCAAAAAAAAAGCTCTTTAGTGCCAGCATCAGGCACTACTGTGTAGAAATAGCTGTTCTCCTGTGCTAAGCGTTAACATCAGCTTCTGCCAAAGCTCAGACAGATGGCAACTCTGGACCAGTGAGGGGACATATCTTTATTCCCACTCTGCTTTATGACTCTTCTTCTGACAAATCTTTTTTTTCACAGCTCCAATATGTAAATTAACAGCTTCTCCTGAGATTTTATCTCCATTCCTTTATTTGTTTTTAAAAGTATTCCCCTGCTTCTTCAAAATTAGACTGAAGGAAACCTGTAGCATCTTTTAGTAATTAGTATTGTAAGAAGTAAAGAACAGAATTCATAACAAGCAACTGCTATCTTCTTTCCTGCAGCTGCTTTCAAAATAAAAAAAAATAAAAAGGGAGGAAAAATAAACAAATCTAGTGCAATGCTGGAAGATACACACTTGTGCCAAGCACTGTACAGCTCAGAAACTCCAACTGACACCCTCACATCCAGCTGAGTTTACAGCATTTGCCTCCTTACCAATGCAAAGGTAACCCTGAAGTTCTCCTTTGCCACACGAGTACCTCAGAAACATGATTTTCTGGATTTCTTGTAGCTATTCCACTGTTTTCTTTCCCTCCTGTTTTTGTTCTTATTAGATGTGCCTTGCCTAATTCATACTTAAAAGCTGTTTCTTAATTGCATTGCAAATCCTTGATCCAGCATATGTTTGCAGTACTTAAATCTCTTCATGCCACTGACCACCACTATCACCCAAAAATGATCTTTGAAATTGATGTGGAACTGAAATAGATCAGCTTCCCAAGACACTAGACACTATTTGAGCAAGGACCATCTAAAATCTCCATACCAGGTGTCTATAGCATCAATGCAGAAAAAGTCTTGTAAAAATTAAACACTTACCTGTATTCTCTGATCCCACAAATAAGCAGAATGGCTTTTCCCCAAAAGTGATTTCTCAACCCCCTTAGCCCTTGCTTTCCAGAATGCCCAAATTTTGTAGAAAATCTGCTCCTGGGAGCTGTTATTCACCTCTTCCATCAATGTTCCCAACTGCTCGGAGCCACGACAGCCTGGTTTCCAAATGATGAGACTTTTGGAGTTTGTTGCCTCAACTCCTGAGAGGCAACAGGAATGCCTCTCTGTCATTCCTGGGTCATTTGAGGACAATTTCTGAGAATTGCACTAATTCCTTCATGGACAGCCTACAGCTCTTGAGTGAGGTTTGTCATTTCTGTACTCGTGCAAATTTCCACTACTTGCTCTCAGTTCTACATGCTGCTTCTGCTAAAAAGAGAAATGACAATGAAGCTGCGTATTTATTTCAGACATTTCTACTTGAAGCTTGGATACAGTAGCAACTACTTTTCTCAAACTTCCAAGCTTCTTTCCAGAGAGAAATCAATGCAAAAACCCCTTTTGGCTTCTCTGAGAGCCACATCATCAGTTTTTATTGCTGTCTGTCCCTTTCTAACACCTCCACCAAATAAAAATCAGCCTCTGGCACAGCTCAATCCATACAGCTCAGCATCTCACGTGGACAGTGTTCTCACAAGAAAGTCAGTTATTTTACTTCAAAAAAAAATAAGTGCATTTTATTGTATCTTGATTGAAAGGTAGTCATAGCACCATCTCCTATAAAAATGTACCCTGCCTCTGTAAACCACTACAGATGAGTGACTGATCAGAGACCAGCAAAATATTTTTTCCTTGGTCTTTTTTCTAAGTACAACTAAAAAACAAAGTACACAGTTTACCACCTTCAGTCTTAAAATTGCGGCACTGATTTTGCTGTGCAGTGTTCCCTGTGTCTATCAAAAGTGTAAACTTCAGCTTATTACCCTCCATGGCATTAACAGAAAAGGAGTACCAGAGCTCTCTCCTGATGTAAAGCTTGGATCAAGCAACAGCCAACCATTCACCTTCTGCACTGGTGGAATTCACTCCCTCGATTCTCTACACAAAGTTCAAGAAATATCCAGCTAATCCCTTCAGTGGAGCAGTTAGATGTTGTCAAAAGTGGTCCCTAAAGGCCTGGAGAGCACCCTGCTGGCATCAAGATCTGGTGTAACACACTGGGTTGGCCTGTTAAGTTCAGCTCCAGAAAACTGATCATTTGACAGCTTCCCATAGCTGCAGGAATGTAAAAGGTGACAATAGGAAAAGCAGCAAAAAAGTAGAGTTATTGTTCTCCTGCAGAGACCTTCTGTAACAAGTTTCATCCTAAAATAACACTTTGCCTTCAAGCTGTAATAGATAACAATGTATACATATAAAGAATCATAGATATTAACAATAGGAAATACTAACAAAATATTGACCCAAATTCCATGATCAGTTATGTTCTAACATAGGATAAAAACAGATTACTCTTTTTATCCTATGAACACAAAAAAAAATTTTAAAATGCAGCAGTTGCTACCTTATTAGCATAAAATTAAAGCATCTGACTGCATAATTAACTCAAAATATTACGGGATTCATCTTTAGAGTCCAAAGAATTCTTTAAATTAATGTCTTTTAGGTAAACTTTTCTGTCACCCTGAAGAGCTCTCTTCACTGCAGGTTAATACTTTGAAGTTAAGACAACACAAACTAATATAAAAACCAATATGTGAACATAGCACAGAACAATAGCTGCAAAATGCTATCAGCATATTTATATTCCAAGTTCCATTTACGTCTATAATTAAGAATATAAGCAATCATAACTCTTGCATAAGATAACAAAAAATTAAGTATACATACAAAATATAAAACTGTAACAGTCTGCCAGGGTTGCATGTGTTACACACAAAAAGACAGGATGATAATGCTTAGTACTACTGTAAGATATATTGAAGTTGATTCCAGCAATTGCACTATTTCATAATATAAGCAATTTCAGTCTCAAACTCTGGCAGAAATACAGTGAGTGCAACATTTCACCTTCTTATTTTAAATGTACTATAGCATGATTAGGTTTGTATTTTCACAGATAAAGCTGAAAAAATCAAGGGACACTACGCTTTAAATCATCCATATGCAGGGTTTATTAAACTATTTTTTAAAGAAACAACATAAACAAAGCATTTTTTCCACTATGAAGTTTCTTAAGGCTCATTACAGTACTTCTGCATATAATTCATACTAATCTCAGTGGGTTTTGTGGGTCATTCATACCAGAAGTAAGAGACAAATGATCTTATTATAGGAAAATGAGATGTAACTAGAAAACCACAAAAATCAGCCTTATTCATAAAACAATCAAAATTACTTTCAGTTATTTTTAATTGATTATGTCAAGGATTTTCATATATGATTTCCTACAGTGTCTTGTCCTCCCTTTAACACCAAATAAATTCAGGAGTAAAGGGGGAAGGAATTAATGTGACTGAGTAAGTATGAAAAACAGGTAAATCCCTAATACTGATGTCCCCATTCTTTTCCCTTCTCTGGATCTGTGTTGGTTTGAAAACAAAACAGTGGAAGGTCACAGGTTAAGTTTGAAATTTATTGAAAAGGTAGAAACAAGCAAAATAATATAAAAAAAAAAAAGGTACAGATAAAGCTAGATACAACCTGATACCCTATTAGGGTGGCAGAAGCAGTCCAACTGAAGTGATCCAGATGAAGAGATGATCCGATGGAAGGTCCGGTGTCCAACTGAAAATCTGTGGTGGCTCTTGTCCTCCAACTACCCAGTAGACAGGGCTACCCCCTAGGCAGTTCTAGGGCTAGTTATATCCAGGTGGGAATGCCCGGCTTCCCCCTCCTGGGTGGAGCATCTCACAATAGGGTGAGATAAGTCCATGAGTCATTGAGTGGCTTCTTGATGGCCCATCATCTGTTATCAGGGGTGGGTCGTTTAACAGGTGATAACAGCTAACAGCTAATGGTCCACAGCTGGTGGTAATAGAATACATCTATTTTTAACCTAGGACAGGATCCTTCTTGTTTCCTCAACCCATTTTTTGTTTTGTCCACACTTAATAAGTCAAGGTATTCAAAAAGACCAGTCAAACCTCAGTTTTGTCCTAAAAAACTTGATTCTTCAAGTTGTCAGTCCTATGGCAACATCTTTCATTTTGGCCTGATTTTTAAGGGAAACCATGGTTATAGATCTGTGCTGTCTGTACAGAAGCAAGCATATTTATACCACAAAGTTTTCCTAGAACTTTTGAATTTAAGTCACTTCAATTAGAATGAGAGGCTAACAACCTGAAAGAAACCTACAACTTCGATGAAAAAGGTAACAGGTGGGAAAATGATATTCATATTTTAAAGATTTATGCATGCAATAATGAATTTATGCACAATCAATACCAGGCACTGGGGAACCCACCTGGGAGAACACCATCAGGAGCAGATCTCCTGCAGGGAAGGCTTCATGTGTGCTACAGCTTAGAAACTAGCAAGGCCACAGGAAACAAGGCTTTACTGACCATGCTGTTTGAAGAACTATTTGTAACACAATATCCACAAGAAAGATAGCTTCTAACTTGTTAAGTCATCTTTAATTTGTGGATTTCTCCTTCCTTGCATATGAACTGTCAGATTCTGATAGTTATATACACTTCACTAGCATTTCAGACACTGATAGGCATTTTTTTCCCCTGTGTCTTGTTCTTCTGTATCTGTGCATTTTGCTCTGCTGTGTGTGCTCCAATTCCCTTGGAAGGCAGAACATGCACCACAGGACCCATTTTGATGACTTTTGTGCCCCAGAGGCTCACAGGCTAGCTCATCTCTTTTTACAATGAATGCAAACAAACCATCAGTTAACAGACAGCTGCAACATCCTTCCAAAAGAACAGCCTTTAAAGATATTGTTTACTTGTCTGAACAGAAGATATCCTCCTACCCTTCAAAATAAATGACTGATTGATAGGTAGGAACAGCATTTGCTTTAACAGAATCAGACCGGCATCAGTTTTCATGTACTCTGCTGTCTGAACAGTATCAAGATGATGATATTTGTAATTCTCCTGAAGCACATCAAAGCAAGCTAAAAAACTGTAGTCCTTCCCTTCACTGAACGCGTGGATCTGTCAAGTGTTAAGCTAGTAAATAACAAATTCAACTATGGTAAAAATCCATTGTATAAAATGCATTTTCCAACTCCTGAAACACAGAAATCTAGCTTCTTACTTACTTCATTTGGGAAGATGATGAGCACAAATCAGGAGAGAGCTGCAACTTACCCAACTGGCACTTTTTCTTTTTACTTGGCCATTGCAGAATGCCAGCTCTGACCAAACAGTTGACTAAGAAGGTATCGGGAAATAAAACTCAAAAAAATACATGGGTTTATATTCAAGTGCAACTGGCAATCACTGATGGCCACAAATGGCTTTCCTAGTAGGGAAGAAAACCTTGTAAGTCTGCATCTAGTCTTCCAAGAAATATGATCCAAACAACTTATGCCTCAATTATTTTTGAAGTCACATGCAATTTGAGATGAGTAGGTATGCCATTCAACCCAATTCCTAAAATCAACAGATTTACAATGCATCTGGCAAAATCTGACAACTTTTAGTTTTGCAGGGAGATACTGATTATGTTTTCTTATGCTGTACATGCATAGGCCTTCTCTTGAGTTTGATACTTGTCAGATCTGTCACACAGTATAAGGAGAGAGCCTCCGCAGCTTTTCAAAACTTTATACTGCACTGACACACAATTTTTAACAGATATTTTACCTGAGAACAGTTAGATTCTGGAAACTGTAATTTAAAATACATGTTATTTTAATATTTTAAAGATACTTGTGTTTTGTTCTTCTTTATAAAATAATTCATCTTCACAAGCACTTAAAATGATAGAAAATTAGATTTCCTGTCTTTCAGGAAGCCATTTCAAAATAATATAGAACAGATTTGTAAAACCTGTTCAACCCAGTCTGTTTTCTACTGTGCCTGAAGTACTGTATGTAATAAACATGAAAGACTCATTAAGAAGAACTTTGCTACCATCTCATTAAATTAGCATCAGTGCCTAAAATAACATGCAGCATACATATTTGTAATAAAGAGAGACACACTTTATTAGGAAAATTACCAAACTCCTGAAAAACTTCAGAAACTTTCAAACAATCTACAACCCTTTATGCATCTGGTATCTCAAACAGTAAAACAAAATCTTCCTAGTCTGCTTTAGCTGCTTTCCTAGAATATAGAAAGAAAGAGGTATGATCTCATGGTCTGAGCATGAAACAGGAAATCAGATCTTACATGACGATTAGCCAAACCACACTTTCGGAACTAAACAAACTGTACAGGTCTTCCCCCAGTAGAATGGAAATAAATTAGTTTATACTGAATTGATCAAATCTGTTTAATTAACACAGCATACATGAGACATTTGGCTTCTGGGATTGAGTTTTAGAGAGCAGTAAAGCACCTGTTTAGCTACATGCTAAAACCAACTGAAGTAGCAAATGGCAGTGCTAGTTATTAAGAAACTTGTGACTGCAAAAAATTTATTACTGGATAATTTATCTAGTCCCGCTACAGAATGGCTTCAGGTAAAAGAGAAGCCAAAGCACATACATTAACAATTGTAAGAAATAAGTATCCAATCCTCCCTAGGTAAACAGAACTTGCACAACGTGCACAATTTATAAAATTATGCATATAATTTGTAACATTATACAGATGTAAAACACAGACTACTGATAAAAAAAAATATAAGTTGGTCGAGGCCAGTGACCAATCCATAAAAACCCAAACAAACAAAACTTGACAGAAGTCTTGGAAGACAGAAGACTGAAGTCCGTATATAAACTGCTCCAACAGTTTAATTGAATCAAGATATCTAAAGCTGCACAGACAGTAAAACCAGATAAAGTACAAAAAGACATCTGTAAACAATCAAAGAAAATACTACAATTGGCTTCACCTCAGCTTTTAATCAATTTAAGTCCTCCATGTGTGTGGTTTTATGCATTTTAAAATAAAAACTAATATTCAAAAAGACACTTCTAAGTTTTTTCAGGTCCCAAGTGACATAAGCCTTTTCTTCAAATAAACCATATAGCATTTACAGTCAATTAAATGGAGAATGAAAAATTAGCAGATGAACTCCTAAGGGATACTAAGTGTATGCTGTCCTCACGTATTCAACTCTGTGTTTGCTATGTTTTTTTATAGAAATGTCTTCATATAATCTTCCAAAGCAAAATTAATCATGCTTTCCAGCAGGTCATTATCAATAAACTCTGCCATGAGAGAGAAGAAACGAAACATTGAAAAACAGGAACTGCAAAACAGAGTCTGACTAGAAGACTATGTTTTTAACATTATTTCTTTCCAATCTCTCATGCTTGTCATGCAATTATCACAATCAACATCACATTGCTTGGGAAAAGTTATTAATACATAAATGCCAAAAAATGATCAGTTCTTAATGTATTAATTGCCTTCTTCTTGCAAAAGGCTGACTATTACTGGTATTTTTTGCAGAAATGTTTCAACATTGTTTGCCACAAGTCCTTTCATCTTCCATCAGCATCTGCAGCCAACTACTGCTTTGGTCAAAGGTCCAGTGTTTTCTTTTAATTTTATTTAAAGAGAGGAGGGACAAACTCAAAGAAAAGAGTTGTAAGTCCTGCAGCTTCAAATTCCTTTTGTAGTTCCTCCAGTACTGAATATTCTTTGATTTCAAACGTCTGAAACCTACATTGTAAAAGAGAAGCTCATGAATATACCAAGATTTGTCAGAATGTAATTATCAATTCTGTTACTTTTCTATCCACAACAGTACTAAATTATACCTTTTATGCTGTGACTGTATTTCTGTCTCACACAGTACACTCATCATTTTCTCTTTGCATTTCTTTCCACTTGAGTCCACATCTACCTTAGAAGTTTTCTGAAGAATCAAATACTCCTAAATGACAAAAAAATCACAAGATACTATATGCCACCTAGTATTTTCAAAGTTTAGTAAAATGCAAAAGCCCATTCAAAATGCAGACTTTTTTCATAACATAGCAATCAAACTTTGAAAGAGCCCATCCTAAAAAGTGCATGACTGCTTCTATTTATCAGTTTTAAGTTAAGTGCACTTAACTAACTGATACAGAGAACATGAGTTAGAAAAGCCAGAACATTCTCCCCCAACATCATCACAAAAACCCACCTAATGCAGTGGGAGGTCATAAATACAGGCAAAAATTTCAAAGCCTAGGCATGCACCAGGAGCACCATGTGGTTTTAAGTCAAGTAAAGAGACAGTTAGCAATGAGTAGAAATATGTCTGATACTAGTTTCTCACCAACACTTTCTGAGGCATTTGGGAAATACAGGAAACTGAATGTAGGCATATTAAGGTCAGGAAACAAAGGGATACAGGGTATAATGACAGTGGGAAGCAAAGCAATGCAGGCCACAGGTCTACAGGTATCACTGTAGACAGAATACCTTCTTTTTCTTAAATACAGAATAAAGTTGCCGGGCCTTCCTACTCTCATAATGATCAATTTGTTTCCAAAATTGTTAATCTTAGAAAAACACACACAAAATATTCAGACACAGAGGTTTCAGTGGTAAATCGATAGAACTAGTCAACATTCATTGTTCCTGCACCTTAATGCTGCTCCTGTCACCCTGAAGAAGAATCAATATTATCTTGCCCATGAACATCAGTCTTCCAGTCAGCCTTAGATTTGAAGCCCATTTTTCCACAGTTTTCACATATTTTGCCTTTGCTCTCATGTGATCTAAATGCAAAAGGAGCATCCAGATACCATCTTCTGTTCCTTTTGACAAAACAGTTTTTTCATTGCAAACTGTTGCTGATTGCTTAATGACATCTTTAAGATGCTGCTGTACCCAAAGAATCAGATCGTGTACCATGGGTTCAGAAAGATGCTTCTTTGCTTGTTCAAGTAATTTATCTTTCACGTCCATACATTGGGCCCTTGTAAGCTGATCTGAACTAACAGAAATATCTGGTAGAGTTGATGGGTAACTGACTGGTAAATGAAATAACAGCTTTAAAAGTACATCTGTATCCAGCAGTTCTTTCACACTGATTTGAATTCTAAATGAGATTCCATGTGTCTCTGGAAAATATAAAAAAAAATATATATTAATAGTTTGCTTGAAGTTGAAATACATATATATCATTAAATCATGTTATTTTTTTTAACAATTTAACTCAAATAAATGCCATTTCCTATAAAATAAAAGGGGGTGATTTTTTTTGCAGGGTGGGGACTTGCAACCAATGGCTCAAGCTATACCTGCAGGGAATCCTGAAATGAAACACTTCTGTAGTATAGTAGAAAGAAAGTTATTAACACATTCTAAGAAGTATTCACACCTTTTGGTTCTTTCAAAGTCTAGACAAGCCAGTAATACAGAACTGTCTCTCTCAAACACATAACTCAGCTTCTACAGCTCAATAACAAAAGCAAGGACAACTGAAAATAGAGACTCTTCTGGAGGGACTCAGCATCACTCTAAGTTTGCTCCTAAAGAAATCTGTAATACTTCTAACATCAATACTAATGCAAGGCAAACAGAATTGCAGGGGGTATTTTTTAAGACAATCATTCAAAAGCAGTTCCACACTAAAGAGAGACTTGGAAAGAAAAAAGTCAGATTCTTTGTCCCCTACAACTTGCAGAGAAAATATGCTTAAATCTTTTCTGCCAACTCCTCTATAACAGTTAGACTGACATAAGGAAAACATCTCCGTTGGACACCTGACCCTAGATATTACATATATAAATATACATGTACTCATATCAATGTATGTTTATATATCTTCATATCTGCTCAAAATCTGTTGCAGATTAAGAATAGAATTATTTTCAGAGTGAAAAGGATACACATAGTATGCAGCAGGAAAAGCTAAAGACAACATCATCCTGATAAATCATATAATCAAAAGTGCTTAATATGTAAGTTATGTACAGCAATTCATGAAATAAAACCTTCTCAGCTAAAAGTTTCACACAAAAACAATACAAAACCTGACAAAGTGAAAAGCAGGGACAAAGACCTAACCTACTTTTGCTCTTCTGCCATGAAGTAAGAGCGTATCAATCAGATAAAAGATGATCTTCTTCAGATGTTCTCTGCTTCACCCCTTTGATGCGTTCTAAACAATTCACCCCTTTTCTTTCAAAAATTGCTAAAATGTCAGGTTGATTCACTCTATGAGGGCAGGAGAAGCCAGATTTGAAAGGCAGATTAGAGCACAGCTAAGTTTCAGAGCAGATCTTTTGAAGTGACTTGCTCTCTTTCCCCCCTACCTTACCTTACCTTCCTTTACACGGCAGTCAATTGAATTATGTTTGATTAGTATTGCTGATGCCACTAACCAACCTCTCACAGTGCCTCTATGATTTTATATTTCAAACCTACTAAAAAAGTGAAAGAACCTGAAAGTGACTTGGACAGACAGAAGTACTTCAGAGAGCCATCCAAGGGCTTGTTTTCAAACCTCCTTCCTGGGTCATACAAGGAACTCTGAAGGTCCAAGAAGTCACAAAGTAAAATCAGAAAACCCTCCAAACCCAATAATCAAATTCTATAAATACTACAAAGAAGCCTCCAAACATCTACAAATCACCACTACCTAAGAGTCAAATCCAGTGGCAAAAGCAGTAGATGCAGATCCACTGAACCCAATGAAATCACATCCAACCATGCCTGTACTTATGGACACATGTTAAGAGTCGTTTCCTGCCAACAAGAGTTTGTCTTCAATCCTCTAAGACCCTATCAAAGGTTGCAGACTACTTTTAAGGCAAATGTATTCTTCAGAAAAACACCAGCCTTGGAAGAGACCCTTGCAAATGATCAGTAGCTACAGAGGAGCACCTCCAACCTTCCCATGTCAATCTCTGTCTTCTGCTGCCCTGACCAAGGTTTCCTCCTGGGCCCCAGCAGTGGTAGCTCCTTTGCCATTATGCCAGGCTCAGCACCCATAACCACAGAGGCAGAAAAGCCTACCCTGGGTATGTTGGGGCCCCCGGCACCCTCCTGGCCACTGCAGAGGTGTCTGCACACACAAGCACTGCACCACACCAAGTGCTGCTGCTCCATGTCCCTCAGCTGCCCCCATTCAGGGCAGACCCACCCAGTACACAGTCAGCTGGCATCTGGCTGAACAGGATGAGCATTATTGTACTTATGCCTGTGAATCACTTTATTTTAAAGTATGTCACCAAGACATTTTAAAATGCACAGCCTATATAAGTTGAAAAATACTACTCTACTGCCAGCTTAATTACAGGGACAGAAAAACATGTTACCTTTCTGATAATCCTTCTAAGATTTTTCCACTAGCTTGTCACAACAGATCTCACCAACTCAGAAGTAATAGAGGGACAAAGAGGCCAACCCTGCCCCTTCGACAAGAGCCTCCTGCTGCAGTGATCTTATACTTAAGCCTGCAAAAATCTCACACCCTTCCTTGTGAGGAACTAATCTGAAGGAAGCAGAACAGCCTTGCATCCCAAGGTGTATCACCCTGAGCCATCGGCAAAAGCCCAGCCGTGCTCATTTACATCGGCTTCAGACTTACTTTTAAAAAGAAGAATCAGTTCAAAACCTTTGCAGGGCTCCAGCATCTGAAGTTTATTTAAACCTTGCAGCATCCATTTTCTGCACCAGCGCTGCAGACACTGGCAGAACAAAGAGCAAACCACCGGCGCCCTGCACAACCTGGCTCCAAAGAAATATTTCCTTTGTTTGCACATGCTACAAGGGCTGAGTTGTCTTCACAGCAACATGGCAATTATTTCTGAAATAAAAGGTTGGGTATGACTGTTCTGCTGGCATTTAATGTGCTAATCAGACTAAACTCAATACATTTTAACTCATTTTCCCCCATAGCTGCATGCTTATCAGTATATTTAGCTCTAGCATACTTCAGATTTTTTCTTATGTTCCATGTCAACCAGACAGATATCCCCCTCCTCTCCTGCCCAAAGGCATTTTATGCAACACATGCAGTCTATTTTTAAATTCAGAAAATGGCACCTACTAACGTACAAGCTCAGAATATCTAAATATACTTTTATAGCAAGCTTGGTGAACAGACCAAAAGAGAACAGATTAACAACTAAATTACGGATTTCTATCTGTAACACTAATCTCTGCAAATAGATATGCAAGGTAAAAAAGATATGCTATAATTAGTTTATTTAAATTCATCCACACATTGGTTTTGATAAAAACACATTTTACATTCTGAATACTTCATTGTTGAATTCCAAAAAGCCAAAGTTTTTACCATACCAAGAGACCTGTAAAAGCATTCTCTTAAATTCCTCAAAACCATGAATCCCCAATGGCCTCCTTTTTGATCCCATGGATCTACACACAAATTACTCTTAATGTCTTAGAGATTGTATAACATAACAGTCTTCCTGGAAGTTATGTCTGTGCATTGTTTGTCAATGACAATTTGCATGGTTTGAAGAGATAAAGCAAATGTAAGCTAATGACTGAAGCAAAAGTTAATTGTATACTAGAGGATTCTGCAGTTCCAAGAATTAAGTTCCAAAAACCAATAATCATTGTTGTAAATAATCTTTTCAATTCCAGCAGAAGACCACGTAAATCAATCAAATATACCTGATCCTAACATATCATGAACACAGCCTGCTTAAAGGCCCTCCAAGATCACATAACATTACTACAAATAAAATAGCCTGTTCCTATTGTGCACTTGTGACACCTCACTTTATGTACAGGAAGGTTTCTAAACCTCTTACATTCTGGCAATTTATAAACACAAAATAATTTTTCCATATATGAAGCACAGAGAAGAAGAATGTGCCTGTATTTCTCAACAAATTTGGAGGAACAGACGTGTATATGCAGTTCAGATATGCTCACATTTTTTAAAATTAACATCTGATAAGCTTGGATACTGTATTTTCAAACTATGCCCAAAATTAACATTCTTGAACTTTTTCACTTGAAAATAAAGCTCAGTTGAAACATTTCATCAATCATATTTTAAAAATACAACCCTAAATACCAATATTTTTAAAAATGGCAGAATTACATGCCTGCTCTGGAGCAGGAGGTGCGTGATGCATCTCAAGATACACAATCCTGGTTGTAGACTACTGTGGTTAAATGTGCTCCCTGCAGACACTAATGTCTTCATCCAACCTCTCCCCTCAAATACAGTCACCTACAACAGGAACAACTGCCCAGGAGAATATCCAGATATTGTATGTCCAGTGAGGAAGACTCCACAGGCTCTCTTGGCAACCTCCAGCACTCGAGTTACCCGCACAGTAAAAAAGTGTTTCCTTATCAATCCCGGTTCTTTAGGGCTCAACGGGTACATGTGCAGACAAAATCTGCCAGCCCAGGACTTCACTGCAGTCTAACCTGCAGGAAGCTCTTCCTGTCCATCATTCTGCTGGGGAGCTGGGCAGCACTTAGCTCCCAGGACACTGGGGACCTGTGATGCAGAATACAGGCATATTTTGTGTGCATGTGTATCTCTCCTCAACAAATATATAAGAGTTGTCACATCTGTGGTAGGCACTAAGCAAAATTTACTGATTGTCTGGATCTGAACAGACACCAACACCTGCATATCCAGCCTGACAGTAGCTGCTATTATACACTGGAACTATTGGGACTCAATCTCCCTGCTGAAGGGGCATCTTCACAGCAGTGTACAGCACAGACTGATAAAAGCCAACTCTTAATACTACGTTCTGATCAGTGGCCACCAAGGATGGTGCAAAAACCAGGCAGGCATCTACACCTCCTGCATTCCTTACCTACATCATCCAGCAGTGATGGGAGCAAGTACTACCAACCCGATCATTCCACCCACAGCACACACGACACATCAGCCTCGGTACCCTGTAAAACCTACAGCCGTACACACCTTGCTGAAGCGGGAGAACATCCCGCACGTCACAGGGCCCAGGTGGTCACCTTACCCCAGAAAAACAGAGAGATGACCCAGCGCTTTTCAGGCACTGCAGCAGCTGCACCCCTACTCAGTATTACCGGATAAATACCCGGTCTCGTTAACGCGTACAACATTCACCTGCTTGTTTACCAAGCGGGCAGCCAGCCCGTTCCCAGCGCTGCCCCTCGCTTGCCCCCAGGGCCTGCAAGGCAGTGAGAAGGCCCCCAACTATAACCGGGCAGGGCCCGCTGGGCTCCGTGCCCCAGGCGAGGCCGGCGGCACAGATACCCGGCAGGGACACGCGACAAGCGACAGCAGCGAGCGACTGGGTTCGTGCTGCCCCGGGAGCTGAGCCCCGCCGTGAGCGGCCACGGAGCGCTTCCTCCCGGGGCTCTGCCGGGCCGAGCCGCCGCGCGGGGCAGCGGGAGAGCCCGGGCTGGGGACCAAGAGCGCGGGCGCCTCACCTGAGGCCGCCAGCACCTCACAGGCGCCCGGCTCGCAGTNCCTCCGGCCGTCCCCGTCCCGAGCAGCCCGCGCTGTGTCCCTCCGGCCGTCCCTGTCCCGGGGTGCGGAGCGCTGTGCGACGATCGGACCCACAGTGAGGAAGAGCCGGCTCAGCCTCGGGCTGCACACGACCCACGGGGTTGCATTCGCACATAGCCCTGCACAAAGAGTTACTAGAACATAAAATTATGTTTCTTATAGTCAACTACTGGGACTTCGCAATCCTGTTAGCAGCGCTAATACCGAGGTTGTGCATTGCCAACAGCACAATTAACTCCCAGGCAAAATCATTCCGTATCTCCCGTTATTATAAAATCACTTTTAAAAGCAAGGGCTGGGGGGGGATACTTTTCAGGAGAGTCTATCCTGCTACTTTTAAGCCCCAAACCTGTGTTGAGATAACAAGAACTATGAGGGGGCTGCGCAGGGGAGGAGGGAGGTGCCGGGAGGGAGCAGCACTACACCTGGCTGCTGTCAGAAAGAAGCCTGTGGTGGAAATTAGCCTTAGAAGTGTCTCCATTCTATTATTAAGAACTTCCTCGCCCCGGTCTTTCCCCCTTCTCCTCTGCTACTTTGCATATTCCATTTTACATGTTTAAATAAAAAAAGTCGATGTAAATGTCTTGAATTGACACTATCGCAAGACAGGGAGGTCCCTATGAATAAGTTACTGCACTCTGACATTTGGAAGTCATCAAATGAGACAGTATAATGTCAGCTTGATATTTTTCACTCTATGAAAATATCAGCTTCATGTCAAAGATCTAAATTCCATCTAAATGTAATAATTTTTCTTGTATTCACAGACAACTGAAAATGCTAAATATTTAAATTTGAAACGAACTTCTACAGTTACAATCTGGCCTTCATAGTCCATTATTATGAAATTGAAAGTCAAGATCTTATTTCCCCTCTTCCTTTTTTTTTATTTCTTCAAGCATTGCAATGTTTGATAGAATGTTAACCATATTCTCTAAATGGATACTTCCCCATCAACGTGTGGCAAAGTTAAAAAAGAAAAGTCTCACTTTTTAGAGTAAGCCTATATTAAACCAGCTCCAACATCCTGTCACAAAACAATTGTGTCACCACTATCTTGCTTGACAAGGCAAATAGAATGCAACCTTTCATACATAGGTAAGGTTAACCTTCCCAGTGTTATTTGCAAAAGCAGTATCCTTTGCCTTCCACTCACTATAATTACGGCCTCAATTAGGTGTTGTTTCCATAACCACTAGTGAATATATATAAAAGGGTGCATTTAGACCAGTTTTTCCCTAACCTGAGTAGCAAATCAGAGGAGGAGTAGACAGACGTTTGGAAAAGAGTCAATTTGGAGCATCCATCTTATTCTTTTTACCATCATTTCCATGCCAGCCCCTTTCCCATCTCATCGATTGCAGCTGCAGGCATTCCCAAAAGCACATATTCCAGAAGGCAATAAAGGACCACTGGGAAGTCTAGACATCACTGCAGGTGCCCATTTTGGGCTCACGAGGCAGATACTGATGAGGAAACCACAGCCGCAGCAAAGATGATGGCTGACCAGTGCAACACACACCACCTCTGCCTTTTGGCACTGCTGCTGGACAGCTGCAGTTCCCATATTTTCTGATCTAACAGTGCTGCCAGCTCTTAATGCAGCCAGGATGGAATTCTTACCAGTCAGAACTGTTCTTACCTGAGTTAAATAGCACTGCTTTTTCAGAGACCTGAGAAAGAAGCTTCCATTTCTCTAATAACAACTCTAAGTGTTATTGCAGTGGTAGAAGTCTTACCCAAAGTGGCTTGTACAAAAATGGCAGAGAGAAACCAACAGGAAACCTGTAAAAATCTCTCCAAATAAACTAAGAGGCAAAAGCTTGAAGAAAACAGCAGGAGAAGCAATCCCAGTAATTGTGAAAATACATGATGAAACATGGAAATATTTTTCCCCCAGTATTCTCAAGTACAGTTAGTGGAAAAGTCTTCTTTTTTCTTCTCTTATTTTCTTTTTTCTCCATGTTTTTTACTCAATACACTCAATTAACAAAAAATTTACATTGCAAATTAAAACTGCCAAAAGTTGCATGGTTTGCTGTAAGGTTAAATTCAGCATTTTCATGAGGTTTTGCTTTTCAATTCTTGAAAATTCTCGCTGATATATTAAAAAATCTCTAATTTGAGGAAAAAACAAAGCAGAGGAAAAACCTTTCCTATTACTTTTCCTTGTAAGCATTTAAGAAGCAAGTTTTTCAAGGATTTGTGATCTAGCAGTGCTTCTTAAAGGCACTTGCATTTATCCTCCATGCATCAAATTGCTCTAAGTCAATTCCCTGAGACACTTAATCTTTTGGCAGATGGAAACTCATTTTGAAAGTGTACTAATGATCAATTAAAGCATTAGCTATCTCTGCAGACAGGAGGTTTATGGGGTCATAGTCTTCAGAAGCTAGAGGCAAGAAGAGCAGCATGTTAGCAAAATAGCTAAAACTTTCTGTACTTACCACAAAATTGGCAAAACACTGGAAAACAAAAAATATGACAGTCTTTTTTTTTATGCCATATTATGTAGAAAACAAATGTAATGGTTTCTATATTATGAGAGGTGCTGTGGTCCAAACTGAACGTCAGCAAAAGAAATTATCTGATCTTTTAAATTTTCTTAATGAAGCCTAATAACTATCCCAATACTTCCAATAAATTTACATAATCCTTTGAAAATTGGATTCATTCAGACTCCAGTCAAAAATATGTACCCATACCACAAATATGCAGACACGTATGGTGAGGAGCTGCCATAGGAATCTGTGGCTTCCTAGTAAATAATGTGTCATTTCACACATGCTCGAGGCCCCACAATTAGATTTGAAGCCAAGTACTCTGCCCAGAAGTTTCTATGCAATGTGATGTGCAAGTAATGAGACCAAATAGCTGTAACTGTCACATTCATAAAAGAATATAAGATTTTTCTTCTAGGAGGTTGGCAAGCCATTTTTTCTTGAAGGAAGCATGTAAAAGTGATTAGCCATCTAATGCAAACTAAAAATGTTGCTTTTTATGACCTTACAAGTCTAGGATGACCACAGATTCCTAATACTAACATTGGTGAGAGAATCAATACTTACTTGATTCACTGCATAAAGATCTTTGCATGCAATTTACCTTGTACAAAGGTGGAAAAATAAATAAAACACATTTTCTTTCTGCGAGAATAAAAATGCACGAAGTTGCCTGCTAAAGATTTGTAAAAAGCTAGCAATCCTGTGCATTTTTAAAAAGAACACAGGTACAGATACTTGTGGGTAGGGAAGAGTATGATACTGAGGACATAAGCACATCTAACAGTATAGTCTATCCTCAAAACGTCCAGCTTCTGCATCAAGTACATTGACTTGTGGAACCTCCCTACATGGATTCTCCTCCACGTGTAAGCAAAGGGAGACAGAGAATTAGCGTGCCATTTAATTTAGTAAGTATTGGGAACAGATGTCTTTGAAATGTGATGGTTCTGAAACAGGCATTTCTACTCTCTATAAAAAACAAACTTCAGTAAGGGTCCAAATTTTAGGCAGTGCTTCATTTTTAGCTACAGAGCTACAGCAATGTCCCTGTGCCTCCATCTTCTGTGATTAGGCACATTAAGTACTCTTCCCCCACACTTTGATACAGGAGTGGAACAAACACAACGGGAGTGCATGGGAGACAGACTATTTATGACTATTTTCAGAGCAGAGAGGTCCTTTGCCACTGTCACACCTTTTCAAAGTAGAAGAGTATTCATCAGCGCATTCGAGGCTTCAAATTTACAGAGCACATTAAAGTCCTGATGGTGAATACGTTATGTAAACACTAGACAGCATTTCACACTAAACTAGCATGCCTCTTTCACCTCATAATTCAAAAGTGGTAATCCAGAACATCTTGCTTTGGCAGTAGAAAGTAGCAATAATCAAGAAGGGACACAACTATCTTCTTACAGCAACACAGTCTCCTTTTAAAGCAAAGAAGGCAGACATTTTAAGGCTTAGCTGAAAATTCTTAGAGGGATTGAAGCTAGAACCACCAGCATAGTATGAAAAGAAGGAGCAAAGGTATTTATTTCTAGGGGACAGGGGGAAAAAAAAAGAAGAGTGACAGAAGAGCTACAGCTCCCCCCGCCTTCCAAACTGCCAGCAAGAGCAAAATGTTGCAGGCTCAAGAGATGTCAGGAACTCCAGGCATCCCAGAAAGATAAGCCTCTGAATTACTCCCCAGTTGTAGAGCATTCATGCTGGCCAGATCCTAACAGGACAAAGTGCAGAAGAGCAGAGAGCTGGTGCATCGTGACCAAGCAGGGAGGGTTTTGGAGGCAGAGCACCCAGCCCGGTGCCCCTGTAGCACAGCAGCAGTGCCAGGCACCCCAGTGCAGGTCTGAAGCAATGCCAACAGCAAGCAGCCAAAACCCAACCCTGAAGGCAGAATGGCTTCCTGCTCCAGGAAATAAAGGTCAGTACCACTCCTGACTGCATGTGCATGACCCAAGGCCTGGTAACAGCTGGGAGTGTTAGGCTGGAGTCCTTTTCCACCAGCCCCAGAGAGTGCAGTTTCTGGGCACTGCAACATCCTTAAGAACACGTCTTCAGGGCAGGCCAGCAGGGCACCTTTAACTCATTTCATCTGCAAGAGTCAAACACCATAGGTCAAGAAGGGCTTTGAGAGTAAAGCAGAACACAGGTGAACTTCAGATACCTAAATACAGAACTAATTTTAGAAGCAGCCTTTCTTTAGTGAGTGGCTGCATTTTCCCTTTGGAAGGTGCACAAGGTTAACCTTGGTTTGAGATGTTGGGTTTCAAAATTCTGCTTCAGCCTAACCAGGATAGGGAACCTGATGTCACTGCAGAATTCCCTGAAAGGACTGGATCAGGACACTTCTTCACTTTCTTGGGCTCCATGAACTCCCCATACCTTCCTATACTTAAAAAGAAAGGATACAAATGTATTTGTTTATGCATATACACAAATTTCTTTTAATATAACCTGAACAATAGCTTTTCAGTTAAAACATCCTTCCTAAGGATTAAAAAAAATCAATTTCAATCACCATTTTTCAAATTTACATTGGAATTATAATAATTCTGACATCCATGCATCATGCATCAAGAAACCCAAGCCTAAAGAAGAAAACTCCATTCACTTCCTTAAGTCTTACTGGTTGTAGAAATTAATTATTTTCATTTACTTTTTTTTTTAAGTTCCTTGCACTTCTCTCAAGTTAGCCAGACTCAAGATGAATATTTTTTTTGTTACAATATATAATATGTAATATGCTCTCATTCTGAGAACTGCTGTTTCAGTTAGCAAACACCTGAATTTAGTTCCTTGGGTTTTGGTTCTGTATTCACCTGAAAAAGGACTAAGTATATATTCAAAGATGTGACAATAGTTAAGTTGCAGTAATATACAATAATACATAGTAACGATATCAAATATATCTTCCACAGCAAGATTATAGTTGTAACACACTATAATCTCATATGACACATGCAAAAACTCATCTTAATAATTCTTACTGCTAAAACTATGATCACCAAATACCAAAGTTAAGAAAAGTGTATTTATTTGATTCTCCTTTTAGTTTGATGACAAAGTAGTATATTTCATTAGCAGTAGCACAGAAAAGAACAATTTTGAATCTGTGGAAGAGGGAACGTAACAGGAGACAGTAAACACATGAAGTGGCTTGTGACACTTTCCCCAGATTTAGCAGCAATTCCAATTTCCATAATGCTCTCCACTCACACTGCTGAAATCAACAAAGCAAACTCGTTCTTTTGAAGCTTCTGAAGTACTCCCTACAGTGGTGTAGCCTTTCCATATTTAGTTATGAGAAATGCAGAATCCTCAGTGTATCAAGGTGCCAAATGCATAAACCAACAGCTACAAAAAAAAACCAAATAAAAACAGCCCACCACCCCAAAAAAAGTGCTCCTCGATCTTCACTGTTAGAACAGAGCAGTTCCTTCATTGTCAGATATGCTTCATACAAACTCACTTTTCATTTATCTCATCCATACACTGCCTACTCAGAATTTTTTTTCTTTTCTGTTTATCATTTTTATATATGCATATATATCTGAACCACTGAAAAGATGAAAAAGGAAGGAGGAAAGTGGATATGGGCAAGAGCATGGTTTTCTTCTTAAGATTCTGCATAGTATTTATTCCTACCATGCACAACAGTTGTCTTTGAAGTAGGAACTATTTGTGACCATTAGAATTCTAAAGCAGGAAAGCTTCCCTGACTAGTTTTTCCCTAAATGGGAAATGACTTTCTTGAAACATTGAGAGGAACTTCCCATCAAAAAAAAAAAAAAAAAAAAGGAAAAAAGCTTCCAAAGTCAGTTAAATATAGTCCAATTCCAGAAAATAAAATAGTTCCCCATTAAGGTTGGGGAGTTTCAAGAAGGCAGCTTTCCCCATCTGAGAAGCTACAATGTGATATTGTCTTACTCCTTTCATTCCCAAGTGTTTCACACAGCGCCTGAAACTTAACAAGCCATACAAACTTAAAGCTATTACAGTGGAAGACTTAAAACAAAAAATTTAGTTTCCCTTACTAAGCACAAACAATAATCAAATCTTTACACCATGCATTGCTCCTAGCAAACACTCCAATCAACCTTGGCACTTCTGATACCCCTTTAGCCCAGTTATATCGACACCTGGAATATATCTCACTATACTCCTGTGTGTGACTGTGTAGTCACTCCCCCTTGTGCAATTCCTTATTATATAAAAACCCATGCTGTAATATCATTAATGCAGCCAAGATGCTGAACAGATATGCACTACAGGAGGGTCTTTAAATAAGGCTTAGCTCTGTCCTGAATTCATTACATGACACACATTAAGGACATGAAAATACAAAAATAATGCACTTTCTAACATCAGAAAACCACCTTTTAAATATTCAAATAAATAGCCATTAAATATCAATTTTATGTCCTTTTAGAAAAGCTGTTTTAAAAGTGTCATTCATTTCCTGCTTCTAACAGGTGTTCTTCTGCTCAAAGATAAATTACAGATTAAGGCATGAGTATATTCACCTTTTCTACATAATATACCTTTAAAATACTCACACTACACCTCCTTTAACTGATTCACTGAAATTTTCTGAGGAAGTATGTTTTTGAATAAATAAAATGTCCATGTGAAAACAAATACATGGCTTTACAGTGTAAATAAAACACATAATTTGAAAGAGTCCAGATCTTTTACCCTTTATTCATCATGGAGGTATCTAAATACTTCAATTATGTGAAATAATTTAGGAAATTTCCAGTTTTCACTATGTAATACTCAGAATTCCAGTCAGAATCAGAACTGTAATGTATTTGGAGCAGCACTGAAGTCATGAAATGAAAAGAAGGCGAGTTTACGCAGAATTTGAGACAAAGTAAGGAAGGCTTCCCAGTTCTTAAGAAAATTAAGATACATGTTTTTGCCACTGAAACTTTATTATTCCATTTGAAACACCACACCACACTGGGGTGCGTAACAAGAGATTTTCCCACCCCCAAAGAACAGTGGTGATGATGAAAGCAATGACAGCTGCAGTGAACTTCCCTCTCAAGTCCTGACATCCACATGTCCTTTGTCAAGGAGGAAAGTGGTTACTGTTGGAGTACACACCACAGAAGCAGTTAGGAAGTCCAGCGCCACCAGGCCACCTTCACTCTGTCCCAGACAGCCGAGAGCGAGTCCAGCGCAGGGCGCACGTCCAGGATGGTGAACTGGTAGTTCTCATCCACTGCCCCGCCGTCGTAGTAATCAATAACGTACCGCACCTCCTTCCCACAGCGGTCCACTATCCAGTCGTGTCGATCGAAGGGCAGCTCGTACCTGCACAGGACAGGTAACAAGCCATGGAGATATTTTAATGGATATTATGAACCTGGAGAGGGAGTCAAGTCCAATTCAAGGTTTATTTGTCTGCTATTTTCTAGGCAATTCTAAATTGCAATACCAGTTCTGAAACATCTTTGAATTAATTCCACACCACGTTTTCAGACACATCTCTAGCCTCCCACCTCACTGGAAGACCTTCTATCCTGCCCACGTACCCCATCCATGAACGTATTCTGGCTCTTGGTGAGTATTCCTTTGCTTTGCCTCCAAACCGCATCAGTGACGGCCCACATGGACATTCCCTGTGCACACAATTAAAAAGGAAAATAGTTTTTACCTTTTAAAACCGCCTCATTTTCAGTGATTAAACCACTATGGTAATTTGTTTTAGTAACATAGAAAATGAGCAGAAGGGCAACAGAAAAAATTAAACCAACTTTTTTTCTTTCTTTAAGGTTTAAAAATTCACTCAGTTTCTGCCAGCACTTACTGCTGGTACAATAAAGTATCTCTGATATGCTCCACACCATTGTTCTAATTTGTCAACAAAGCAGTTCTCTGCAAATCTAATCCACAGATTTAATACATTAAAGAACAGAAAACTATAATCCAAACCACTGTGTAACAATGATCATGGAATTTCAGAGAAAAATATAATACCGAATGCTTAACGAGTCTGTCTCTTGTAGGAAGGGGGACTATGCTGACCTAAACAAAAAGTGACAGTTTGCTTTACAACAGTCATCTAAGTTTACAACTCGTATCTTTGTCATAACATAATGACAAATATTCCACGTGCAACATTTCATTTGTACGTACATAGCATGTAGAGCTTCCCACTTCAAAATCTCCTTCCAAGCTTGCTCATTATTTTGGTTATGAATCTTAATAATGTTGGTCATGTCTTCACTTGTTATGTCATCATCTTTCCACCTCCACCTAAAAAATAAGAAGTTGAAAATGGTTTATAAACATTACAGCATAACTACTCCACCTTCCTCAGTTTATCTGACAAACTTTTGAATTGAGATTTAAGGTTGCATGCAAGACACAAGACAAGTATGCAAACTTCTGGCTCATCTGCTTAAGCATCTTGAGAACCACTTCATTTTCTGTGCAGAAGTGTGTAGTTATCCAACTTATCATCACAGAGATCCACAAATTCTACACAGCTAAATTAACAGCTTAACTGGATCAGACAGTTATCAGAGTGTGCAAACATCACCACATCCACAGCATTCATAAAAATACTTAGGAAAAATCCCACTTGTATTCCTAATGCACAGAAGTCCTGTATTCAACACATTTTGCAAACACTTAGAAACACTTTTCAATCTCACTTGACACTGCACTGTGACTGCATGTGTGCTTCCTTTCCAACTGGCATAACATTTCACACACTTCAGTGTTTACAGGACTAAAATTTGTATGTTCCGTATAGGCTTCTCATGTCATACTGTGTTATGAACCATATCAACACATAGAACAAAGAATTAACTATTGTTCATAAGTAAACCGCCTGTAAGGTTTACCTGTTCAAGAATGACAAGCAAATCATTACAAAAGAGTGAGGAAACATCAGCACAGGAGGATTTTTAGGCCACAGGAGACATTAATCCTTCAGTTAAGTCTTGTCTACACTAAATTTCTGTAAATACCGAAAATATCTACTTGAAAATTCCCCTGTTTTCAGCAATTATGCAAAGTTAGATGTTCTCTTCTCACACAGAACTGGTACTGTCATTTTATAGGATTAGCATGAAACCAACTGAGTTTAAAAGTTGGCAATCATGCAAACTTTGTCTATGACTGTGCATGGACTTTTAAGAAAATTTTCTCAGCCAGTAGCAGTTGCTTGACATTCTTTACCATCCTCCTGATCACTAGAAGATGTGACCTTTGAGACCAACTCACCATTTAAAAGAAAGATGTTTATAGAAATAGGGTTTTTTTTTTAAAAAAAGAGCTACTTTATTATTTACTGGCTAAAATCTGCAAACTCTCAAAAAAAAAAAAAAAAAGAACAATAACTAATAATACTAGTTCATGAATTCCAGGCTCACAGACACCATCTGATAAATCACAATGTATTTACCCTTTTCTTAGCATAGCATTCCAGAACATTTGCTCTGAAGGGTAGACCCATTTCTTGTCAGAATGTGCTCTAGGAATGGAAGATTCTTCTCTAACAGTTGACAGTGGAAATGGTTGACCCGGGGATGGCTGCTGATTGGGAGGAGGCATCTAGAGAACAAGGAGAAACAACATCAAATTAGAATACTAACATTTTTTTAAGTTATAGTGTTTGAGAAAAATCAAAGCATAATCAATGAGCTCCTACAAAGATCAAGAAATTCAGCCTTTAATTAAATCCACTGAAATTATATTTTTTTGCAGCAGAACTCTCTGCACAAGTTTGTTATCAGAAGACTAAAGGAATGTTTTCTGCCTAAACTTCAGTTTTCAAAAGAGCAATGCTTTTTGTAAATCAGAGGAGATCTTGGAGAGATGCTAATCAGAACTTAACCACACAGCTATTACACAGAACCTAAAATCCACCAATGTATCATAAAAAATATATATGTAACTAGTAAGGAGAGAGCAAAAGATATTTAAAAACTGGAAAAGCACCAGAGATGTAAATTTTAATGCAGTGTTAAATAAGATATAATTTGTTTTCAAATAAAAATTTTCATAGAAAAAGGAGAAAAAGCAGTGTTAAAAATAAAAAAAAAAAGTGTTATTTTCCAGAGTTTCCAGCTTACATTGTAACACTATTTACATTTTTGGGTATAATACTTCAGAAGAAACAAGACTAAAGAAAACGTGAAATAAGCAAAAGTTACCATATTGCTGGGATCTATGTCATCTTTCATTTGAGATGCACCAGACTTCACAGGACATGCTACAAACTCATAAGCTCTTTCTTGATGTGCAGGAACATCATCTGTATTCTCAGTTCTGTGATCAGCAGTCTTCATGTGCATTGGACAACCTTAAATACAAGAGCAGTATACGTTCTGCTAAGGGATGAAAACTCTTAAGACATGAAACGGAAAAGTTCACTGAAGGCTTGTGCAAACGCAAATGGGTATTTCACTCTTTCTTCTGAGCTTTTCAACAGTTTTAACTGCTCTCTTTCCTGCATTTCAGGACCCAAAATGATGATAAGATCTAGGTCTGTGTAGTCTTTGAATACTCATTTCCTACCCCATGCTGGCCCCAATACTGAACTGTTTGTAGTTAAGATTTCCTCAGGGAAGTTAACCCAGTGAGAGTCAACAGAAGAGCTGATGCCCTTCTCCAGGCATTCACCTCAGTCCACCCTTCTGCAGCCCTTTTCCAGATGCAGGGGTTTTAGTGACAACCAAGCAGTTCCCATCTCTGCAGGGGCTCCCTGACCCTCTGTGGGTGTGCCACACCACGGAACAGATTCATAGGGCCCCTGTGAAATGGGACAACTGGGGTGATCCACAGGTTCTACAGCAAGCACCTCCTGTCTCTCCAAACAAAGCAGCTTGCACAGTGCTCTGGTGAACAAGTAACTCCTCCTAAGGAAAATTTACTTGAGAACGAAAAACTCAAGTTTATTTGAAGAATTTCTGCCCTCCCCCCAGAATTACTCAGTCTGGTTTCCATGTAGAGTTTAACTCATTTAGGTTTCAAGAATGATTACCGCTCATTTTCTCCTGATGCATGGGACATTCTGACGGTGGAGACGCCGTGTGGTGTTGCCTGGACGCACTCGGTGACTGCTCTGCAGCAGCCGGGGAGGATGCGGACAAACCCATGGCCTCTGCACACCGGGCCTTTTTAGACCAAATTTCTGAAGAAAAAGAAAGCAAACACTCGTAACACGGATCTACACCGGTTATTAGGGTGAACGGCAAGTGCAGATACAGTGCTGCACCACAATTAGAAAGTTAATTGAAAAATCGATTTAAGTAACAAGCTTCCAACCCAAACAGAAACCAGGGCAGACCCGAGCTCCTCCCCAGCCGCTCCTCANACAGGAGCGGGCCCCGCCCGCCCCCGGGCTGCGGCCCCGCCCGGGTGCCGAGGCCTCGCAGCGCGGGGCAGGAGCCCAGGACACGAGCCGGGTGTGCACCTGCCAGCGACAGCGAACTGTGCGAAGCCAGGCTCGCGGTAAGCCCGGGCAGCTGCGCTAGCGAGAGCTACGTGTGCTCGTACAGCTCCTGCTGTGGCCTTGTTTGTGACAGCGTTATCCCTCACAACCGCAAATAATTTAAATGTTTAAGTATACAAGGAACCCGCAACGTACTAGCAGCAGGCATCCTCACCGTAAAGGTGTATCCTTCTGAGTGTTAAACTTGTGGAGATGGTAAAGTTCTTTAAGATTATTTTTGAAAATCAACTAGCCACGAAAAGTATCACTGCTCTTTTAAGATCTCCTAAAATTACTGCCTTATTTCCAAGGCAGAAGATGCAGTGTAACTCTATGTGTGAAATACCGTGCATAACACACAGAAGATGGAGCTCACAGTGCATCAGAGCACGGACCACCTTCATCCCAGCCCTTTGTGACCAACAAGTGATACGGCCAGGCTATGCAGTAACCACTGTACAGTAAGTACAAACCCCACAGGACTATTGCAATGTTCAACCCACCACATCGACTCTCAAGGGGCTGACAAGTACAAAAAGCAGGTGGGGAGACAAGAAACATTAATTATAAGTATATAACAATTAGAATTGATGCAAAAAAACCCCCATATTTTTTCCCAAATATTCAATTTCATTTTAACAAGTAAGAATAAAACTAAAATAGACAGGAATTTAGTCTTCAAGTGACACAGTTACTACAGTAGCTTAGGATGAAGAAAACCCAAATTCAAATCTGGAAGAAGGGTGCACATAAATACATAAATGAGTTATTCTCTCCCATTTCTTTCAAAAAAAAATCACAAATATTTAAAAAGACAAATTCTAAACCACACTCAAATAGTTCTAAGCAGCAGTATTTCAAAATATATAACTACCTGATTTTTAAAAACTTTTATATATTGCTCTCAAGAGTGCTTTTAAGATAATTTTCACATGCCATCTTTCAAAGTAGGATCTTTTTTATTAACAAGGACATTGCCATTAAGTGTGAACATGAAATAAAAATACAAGTATAAAGCAATATCAAATATTCATCCTTCCAGTCACTTCTGCCCTTTAATTGTGTTGAATACTTAAGAGGAAATTGCTCTCTACCCCTTCTGCATGCAGAAATTATTAGCAAATTAAGAACCTTAAGACAGAAATGTAGCATCATATCAGTAACTGAATCTCTACTATATGCCCTAGAAAACATTCTGACTGCCTCCATCATTTGCCAATTTAGGCATATTTGGCCTTGCTGCAGTATCTAAGACTACACTCACAGTAACACCTGTGTGAGCAGCACTAAACAATCTTTTCAAGTCTTCACTTGCTACACATACAGAACCACAGAACAGTTTGGGTGACAAGAGACCTTAAAGTCCATCTTGCTCCAATCCCTGTGCCATAGGGAGGGACACCTTCCCCCACACCAGGTAGCTCAAATCCTCATCCAATCTGGCCTTGAACAGGGGCATCCACAGCTTCTCTGGGCAACTTGTTCCAGTGCCTCACCACCCTCACAGGGAGAAAATTTTTCCTAACATTCAATCTAAACCTGCCCTCTTTCAGTTAAAAGCCATTCCCCCTTGTCCTATCACTACATGCCTCTGTAAAAAGTCCTTTTCCAGCTCCAGCTCTCTTTTGGCCCTTTACATACTGGAAGGGGCTCTAAGGTGTCCCCAGAGCCTTCTCTTCTCCAGGCCAAACAACCACAAGTCACCCATCCTGTCTTCACTTAACAATAAAGTGTAATAAGATCCTCCCACAGAGCAACTGAAATCTCTGCTTCTAAATATTTCAGGTTAGTGGCAGAAGGACTCTACGGTAAAATAGATTTTCTCTCTCTGATGTTCTCAAATGGAAAATTGGTTCTACTCCTTCCTCTCAAAGTACATAAATAACACTGTCAGTGTGCCATCTCCCTGCTTTCCACCATCACGCTCCACCAGAAGCGACAACTGCACTGTTAGCTATTGTATAGATAATAGTTTTCACCCTCTGTTAGATAAGCAGCAAATATTTTTTTCTCAGTGTAAAGCACTCTTTACAAAGAAGACTAAGGTCCCAATCTCAATGAAGCACACAGTCTACCCTTAGGTATACTGCACTGTGAACTCCAGAAAAGCAGAGCAAAAGAAGATACACAGTAACCCACCATCTAAAAAATGACAGATATCCATTGGGAAGATTAAATAAGTTTTTTCTTAAAATCTTAGTGTAAAATTACCACACCAATACGAGGAGTGAAACAAAAGTTTTCAGCAAGAACATGAAGAGCAATAAAAAAAAATTGTGGAGAAAATGAAAAGCAACTTGGCACCTGAGTATGACAAAGAAGTGGATATACAAAATACTTCCTGTATCCTACATCTTAGGGAGAGATAATGTTTCTCACGTTTTAAGCAAGACTTGTTGAATGCATCAGTTTAAGAATGGCTCACTGAAAGGCATCCCTTGCTCCCAGCCATGCTCAGTCCTTCCTTTCCACCATTCAGTGTTCAAAGCTGCCTAGTGCCAATACAAAAGCCTCCTACCAAGCCCCATTGTCCAATTTTCCCATTGGAAATCTGATCTATTTAGCATCTGACCCCAAAGAATGTCTGTTTCCAGAAATTCTCACTCACTTTCTATCAAACCAACTAGTTAATGAGTAGTTTACTACAGTAGCAGTGTAAAATTAGTACCCTAAGTATATAATTAGCAAATGCAACTAAATACCCTTCAAAAGATGAGAGGGGGAAAAAAAGTAAAAACACTGGACTGCTTTGTGTTTTCTTCTAGTAATTTAACCACTGCATAACACAAAAGAAAACACAAAAACAGGAGTGATTCCTGTGCTTGGAAGGCGGTGGTTAAGATACAAAACTGCAGCAATCTCTAAGGATTCTCAAAGAAACCTCCGGGCTTTACCACACAATTCATGCTTGCAAGCATATGTTCACTGCACATCCAGAACCCCAGAACTGCCATACTGAGGAACTGGACTGCCCATCTTAGTATTCAGTAAGGGACTGTGTAGTGCATCACATTCATATTACACTGACAACAGCAGCTATTTATCCTCAGAGCCTTCAGACAACTGTCCAGCCTGTGCCCTGACACGTGGTATTACAGGACAGTGCAATATAATTATACTATCCAATCCAAAAGTTCTTCCCCAATACACAACAACAACTTACAGTTTAAGTTACATTCCTAGCCCCAGTGATGTCCTACATAGAATTTCAGCATTGCAAAGTCCACCCACCTGAGCAACAGCGTGGCTCAGACCTCATACACTCATCTTCACCTTCTTTAAAATAAATAAGATATAGCATGAAATCTCAAGATACCATGAAAGCCAGTTGTTTCAGAATTGAACCCTCCAAAAATTGTTCTTTCATGATGCACTCATTATAGGTACATAACCTCTTATCATATTAAGAAAGAAAAAATCACAAAATAAGAAACTGTGTTCCTTTTCTTTATTATGAAGTACCAATACCTTGCATACAACATGCAATTTATTGCTTATTGACATTATTGCATATATCAAAGGGGAAAAAATCAGCCAATATCATTTTATGCAAGCTCCTAAACTGTTCAAACAAAATACAGAAATGCTTTACAATATCACTGAAATGCTAACAAATAATTAAGATTCTTTCTTATAATAAAAAGTAAATTTAAACCTATAATACTTAATCATTCGCCTTACTATGACTGATTACTTTTATCACCAATCTTCAGAATTGTTATATTGCATTTTTAAGATCTTGTGCCATGATAAGGATTGCTACTACAATCAGGTCACATTACTAGTTGAAATTAATAATGTGATCCTGACATTTTGTGACAGTATTAGAATTTACTGCAAACCAGATTGTCAAGATTTACCAGAAATCAGTCTAGCAGAATCTACAGTTTTCATCCTTGCTCTGCACATAAGTTAGATAAACTCATCAAGTCTCTTCTTAGACAGAAGATTATATAAACATTTTTGAATTACAGGCTCCATTACTTATGCCTAACTTGTAACTCATTTGTTCCAAACAGGTTTTGTAATTTGATTTTATAACAGGTTAGCTGTGCTTATTCTACATATATAGGTATCTGCCAATATTGAAGAAAACACTGTTTGCTAAATGCATGCTAGAAGCAAATCCAGGATATTTGGATGTGTGCATATTAAGTGTGCAAATTATATAGCCGAGCTCATGATTAGCCCTTTTCCTCCCTTCCCCCTATGATTCGATGGATTTTTCTTGTGAAACTGGAATAGGATTACTATAAACAAAACCACATTGCATTCAAAATTTTGTATTCTGTATTACAGCTTAGTATAAATATTTAAATGTTGCTTTCAAACCTAGCAAATTTTTAAAAATACCAAAATTTCAAAACTTAGAAGACAATTTACATGCAACGTGTTCCATTTGGGTGCAGATTCTCATATACTTAAATATTTATAGGCTCATAAAAGCATGTCCTGTCCACAAGACAAGTACAATGTTTGACATCCCACACATAGATTCAAAATAAAGATACAATACAGAATATTTTATTTGCTCTTATATTTTCAATTTCAGTAAGTAGGAAGTTATAAATAGCACACTGAATCATTATATGGTTGATACCAAGCCATGCTGAACTCTTCATACTTCACTCTCTTAAAGACACTTCTTTTACTTACAACTAGGTTAAAAATGTATATACTTTGTAATAAACAGATGCCCTCTCAGTGCAGGACATCACACAATGAAACTGTTCTCAGAAGAAATTTTGCCAAAATATTTCTTATACCAAACAGTACAATTTACTCTCCATAGCTACCTTCCATTCTTTACTGAGCTATAAAGTGCTTGGTTATTATAAATAGAACAAGAATGTCAAAGGAGGTAGCTAGTAGAAATTTTTAATGGATAAGAAACCTTACCAAGTGTTACCATCTAAAAGTATGATTTGATGCTTAATCCCAGATCCCTAAACAACCCAGGCAGCATGTATTTCATCTTCTCTGCCATAAAAACAACTTTCAAGTTCCCTTCAAAAAATCCTAAGACCTTCACCTGTCTAACAGAGATTTTATCCAGGTTTGGATTAATGTTAAAAGTTCATAAATATTGTCACTATTTCCATTTGACTGCCATCAATCAGAATATCAGCAATGATTGCTGATAATACTCTTCTTTTTCTGGCTGTATTCCATAGAGGAATCCGGCCAGGAACAAACTTTCCCTCGTGAAGTTCCTTGTAGCCAGATATTGCTGTTGTACAGTAGGCTATTACAAATATCAAAGGGGTATGTGATACTTTTCAAAGTGTTCTACACTTGCACTTTTTCATCTGAAAATTCTAGTCCCTTTCCATTTGTTTTATTGATGGTTTTCAGCAGCAGCCAACACCACACCAGACCCTAAACTGGAGTAATTGTCAAGTAGCCCTTTATTTTCCTCTGAATGGCTCAGCAGAAGCATCACAAAACAGTTTTTCAAACTTCTCTATTAAATGGTCTTTTACAGAAAGCTTGTACGTACGTATGCCCAAACACACACAAGGCCAGGAGAAAAAGTCCTCTTCATACAGTAATCAACAACTGGTATTCCATTTTATACAGCTTGAAAATTTTTTTAAAGAGTAAAGTTTCATTTTCCATTGCTAACAGAAACTCCTAAACCTTTCTGCTACATATCAGCCTGCTGTTGTCCCAGCTGCAGCAGTAGGAAGATATCTGGATCTCTATGTGTGCACTCAAAGTCTCCTCCTCCTCTCCTCTTTAAACCTGCCTGAATGCATTTGCTCACCTGTGTCAGCTTTTATCCTTAGGGTAACATTAGTTCTGCAATATGAGTAATCTTCTCCAACAATATTTTAAGTAAAGATGGACGTAGTTCTCTTCCAAACACTGCAATTAATTTAACTTTTAATAAACTTTAATACAAAATTTGGAATTGTTAAGAATTTATATATTGTCAGCTCCCCTCATTTTCCTGTGCATATATTTCATTATTAAATTGACTGTATTTTTTAAGCAATTAAGCTATTAAATTACTGAGCTCAGTCAAGATAGCACGTACTTATAGAGGTAGAGATGAAGAATTCACACAAATAATCCATACAGCATCTCGTTGTGTGAGACTCTCCACTGAAATCCACTGAAATACTCACTGAGAAAATGAGCATTTGAAGTGTAATTCCTCTCTGCAAGTACCAATTCCACAAATCAATTACAGAACACCTGACCTACCATTCTCCTGTAGAGTTCTGAAAGTGGCATTTACTCATCTTTTGATGAAAAATTAAAGTAATAAAAAAGGGTTAACTTGCATTTCTACATACAGCCTAGCTGGTACAAATAGTCTCTCCCATGATCAGTGAGCTAATTTTATGTCACCTGGTATTCAAGAACGGAAAAGAAAAGAAAACCAACATTTTTTACAAGAGTCACTCCTTCCATTTGATATGCCCACAGAAAAGACACCTGGTGACATGCCAAGAGTCTGCTTTTACAATGCATCTGTTAAAAATAGAAGTTTTAAGACACTAATAAGATTTTACATTCAAAAGTATTTGTTACAATGCTAATTATCATGCATTTACTTTTGTGCATAAAAAAAGCAAAGACACAAGCTTACAACATTAAATTTCATCAATATTTTACCACATTTTTAAAATTAATAAAGTGCAATTAAAAATGGGTGCCACAGCTATCTAATTTGCTGTATTATAAGCTTTTAATGGCAGGTAAAAAGTGCCCTATATACTACTGGATTCAGTACATCACAATTTTGCTGCCTGTTTACTTAAAGTCCTTGCTGAAACCACAGCAATAATTTTCGTAAGAAAATTTTCTTCTGATGCATCAGGACATAACTGTAATAACTTTTTTTCAAATTACAAAATGTGAAGCTAATACATTTCAAAATAAAATTTTAATTACACTAATTTTGTGCAGCAATCCAAAATACTAGCTGTTCTGAAAGAATTATCCCACTGCCCTTCAATTCTGGACTGTTGGCCAAAGTGTAGTATGCAGAGTTTTGGATTGTTTTTTGTTTCTAAATCTAGTTTTAACATTAGTTTAACATTATAGCTTGAATTAGGGTTTTTTTTCCCTATCAAACACAAGTCTATCTAGAAGTGGAAGAAGTAGACCATTTTAATGAATGGCCTGTACTGAGACCAAAATATGTAAAATACTGAAATATTAAAATCAATGCTAAGAAATGATAAATTTCAGATACTTTTCATGAGTTATCACCCCAAGAGTTGCTCCAAATCATCTTCTCAATTTTCTCATCCTACTTCCCTAAAAAGAAAAGCAGGCTTCTACTTTCAAGCATAATTCTCCAAAATGTTTGAATTTACTCAATTTATTTTAGAAAAGAACAAGCTATCACAAAACTATTAAATCACAGAGATCCAGTGATTTAAAAAGCAAAGAAAAGAGCATTTCATATGCACCTTTAAATTGTAAAGATGATAGAAACAGCCTTTTTACAATTTTGCATTAGGTACACTAAAATCACATTTTAAAAGATACCAGGTTCTGCAAATTAGCATGAAAGAGAGTCTATTTCTTGGAGCAAAGCAAGTCACAGGACCAGCTCCCAGACTGTGATTTACTGGCACCCAAACGTGGCCCTGAGCTCACTCAGATCACACAGCTCAACAGATTAATTGCTAACTCTCCCAGGCATAAACAGATCTTTTGTCTGCAGGCCTGTGAAGTATCAATAACCACGGGGTCCAAAAAACACCAGTGCTAACAGTCCTTGCTATCTCCCTTGGAAAGGCAGGATTGGGAAACCGTTTTAGAAAGAAGCCTGCCCAGATGAGTAGTGGAACTAGGCTTTTAAAAGTGCATTTTACCCAAGTCCAAACCATACTCCCTGACAGCACTTTAACTGGGACACTAAACTCATTGCAGCTGCCTTGGTTAAAAGGCATTTCAGCCTCTGCAGTCCTCCTGGGTCTTACACCCAATCTCTGTAGGAGGGGAATGCCCAGTGCCTCACCAGGGAGGGCAGCACAGGGCACTCCCAGCCCTGACAAGGGAGGGGAGAGCTCACATCAGCCAGCTTTGCCAGCAGGAACGGGACTGATCACCCAACACAGGGCAAACGTGCTACCTCTCTGTTTAGAAAGAATTTAACAGATTGCTACAACTGGGATGGGCACTAAAGTCTCAGTGAAAATGGACACTTTTAGCCAACCTACAGCACGGAAGAAAAAAACAGAAGGTAATCAGTCCCAATTCCAGTTAAAAGCAGCAAAACAAAACAAATTTACACATAAATATAGCTCTCAAAATAATTTTAAATAAAACAGAACTCAGAATTTCCTCAAATTATATTATTATAACTGAGATTTAAGACTATTCCTAGTTGGTAAGATTCCTCTCTGATGACCTTCAAGCCTTCAAGTTCACAGGAGGAGGAACTGAGTACCTATTGACAAATGTGTGGTTAAAAAAAAAAAAAAGTTGTGTCTACAGAGGTCAGCTATTCCTTCTACAGAATTACCATAGAGCTTTATAGGAGTTTGGCACAGTTGATTCAAGAGCATTTTTAGTCAACAACTCAGATTTCTGACTTGATTAACAAGGAAAATGTGACAAAAAAAATCCTGAACACTTCGTATCAAATAGGTCATTTCTCTGATAAAAGAAAAAAGTATTACTGAAAGTTACACATCACATGTAGAGAAGATTTTTATTTCTTTGCAATTAAATTTTGAATCTAAATAGCCAATGGTTAAAAATACGCTGAGAAGAATTGCAGCCCTTCTCAAAGGTAGAAGCAGCAAAGGAAAAAGCACTTCAGTAAGAATTTTGCCATTTCCATGCATCATCTACCATATTCACTTATAAAAAAAAGTTCCATGGGGAATTTAGATGTACTATTGCATGTAACCTAGCACAGCAAATGGGAATCCTTCCCATCAAAATGAGAATTTTAACAACTTTTAAGATATCATGTGGTCTTATAATACAGCATTTTAGATAAAATTATTTCATAAATTTTGAAAAATGGTTTGCATTCATATAAGGCAGAAAAAGAAGCAGTAAAAGACTTCACAGAATCAAAGCCAAATTTTTTAGCTTTTCTTGCAAAAATTAAAAAGTTGTCAAGAATGAAATCTTGATTGTTATTCCTAGAAGAAAACATAGAAACGTGCCTGGAAAATTGCACCATATCAGGAGTTTGGGGAATTTTTCATTTTCTAAAAAAACAGATCTGTCACTATTCACTGGATTTATAAAACATTTTAATCGGAGAAACCTGAGAGAAACACTTTGAACACACTGGTGGACAATAAGCAAGTAACCAGTCTGCTCCTTTCCAACTTCTGATGCTTGCAACTGCTTGGAACAGGCATGTGGAACTCATCTGGGTGAGCTTTTGCTTTTATTCCTCACTGGGCAGGATCCGCAAAGCGTGGCCCTGGGCGTGCAGGCAGTGTGGTTAGGGAAAGAGTAAGGTCAGTACAGAGGTAATACCTTGTTTCCATAATAGGAGCATTCCATGGCAGAAATGTGCACTGTTTCAGTGAACCCAGATTATTCTCATAGCAGAAATTTCATTTTATGTACGATTTCTAGGCAGATTTTCCATTTCTATGAGTTTTCGCTTCCTCCCGTCCAATAAGACAAATGACCTTGTAGCATCCTTTTGCAATTTTGACCATCCACATCACATTCATAATATCCAAGACAACACTTGAGATAATCCAGGCGCTCTGGGCTGCAAATCCTAATCTCTGGAAGCCTTCTGTTCCAAATGAAGCAATTACATGGCTGTAATATACAGGCATGACGGCAATCCTCACCACGAAGAACACAACTGTCATCAGCACACCATTGATGATGTTGGCCTTTGAAGATTTGGGATATCCCAGTACTTCAAAAAACCACCTGCAAAAGAAGTGTTTACAAATACCAGGCAGACATGAAGCCATCTCAATAAAAATTATTCTACTTCATGTTTATTTTAAATTCATCATTTAACTCATCATTTAATTTATTAATTCCTTCTACCTTTATTATTTCTAAATTATTGCACTGTGTCTTGGCTTAGTTACAAATTCTTCTGCTTAGCTGCACTTTTTCCACACCACTTAAGCCATGTATGATATCCAGTATATTGCAGAATAACACACAGAAAATCCTGATATGAATTGTAAACCAGTTGACAACCAGTGTGCATTTCAGTGACTATTGTGTAATATGCAATCACAAAATCATCTTTTAAAATCATAAAGACATATTTATTACTTGCTGTTATAGTTCATACCAACAGCAGCTAAAATTCTCTTTGTCTCACTGAAAGCAATTCTAAAATTGCGTTTGGATTTGGTAATCCAGATGGAGCTCTAATTTCTTGTAAGTGGGATTTTCTGACTGCTTCTGTTCAGCCCAAAATCAGAACATTTTCAGAACCAAATACTGTAAGCTCTTGATCATGTCACATCTTGGAATGTTACGCAGTGAAAAACATAAATCTAAAAACTGCCTCTCCATCTTCTATTGGGTCATAACTGGTTTTTCTAAAAATAATTCTTGCAAAATTATTTCTCAGTAGCCAGGCGTAACTTATCTATTGCCTAGCACACAGAGGGTTGAAAAAGGAACAACAGACTCCTCTAATCACACTTAAAGCAGAATATTATCATTTACACTTAAACCAGAATAAACACAAGTAAAATTTGTGCAGCAGTGGCAGGCAGGACAAGAGCAAAATAACTTAAATCACTGTATTCATAATGAGGGATGGGGAAGAGAACAAAATAATCAATTTTTTTCCAGTAAGATACAAGGCTAAAATTATTTAACAAAAAAAAGTTCTAAAACTGGTTTTTAAAGTAATTTTTGATTTAATAACCAACAGATTACGACCTAGGTAATTATAAATAAACTAAAAAGATTTGCCAGACATCCAGTTCTAACAGAAATATTCCAGAAATTCATTAAGCATGCAACTAGGACAGCTAAAATCCAGGCACTTGAGGTGGCAGTCCAGCCCAGAAGCAGGATGCCTCACCACAGAAACACTTACTGGCATGATGAAGAGAAAGACCTGATAGTTTTGGTCAGATTGACAATCAAAGCCTTTACTTTCAATGATATATACAATGCAGAATCAAAAAGTAATGTAAAAAATGATTCTCAAACATACTGCAATGTGCCAATATAGGTAACTGGACATCTGTTTAGCAAATTCCCTCTCCCAGCAAATTAAAAAAAAAGAAATAAAAGTCTGTAAATAACAGTTACCATTACAGTTTTACCCACACAGTTCAGAATTAATTACATAAATGCTGATACTAACACTAAAAGATCTAAATGCTTGGCATGGAGACAACCTCCAATTAGAGATCCCTAACAACACAGACAGGAAATACACAGACAGTTCTGAGATTAGAATATCTTTTTATATTTTAATAAGAGCTCTTTTGGTAGTACTAAGAATGCAAACAAGAAACATAATGTAAGTCATTATCATTACCCACTACTTACTGTCTTAAAGGTCTGATTCACTTCAAATTTAATGAAAAAAAAAATCATGCACTAATGAGATGACATCCCTTACTGCAAGGGACTTTATTATCTCCTGCAGCAATTTCTGCTTTTCTGAGAGAGTGTTAAATGTCAGTATTCAAAGCCCCATAATCTCAGCATAGGCATTTTGAAGGTATAACATAATTTACTTTCAAGAGCCAGATGTACCACAATAGTTCCTAACACCACAGTCCCAAAGGTAAGCGCCAGTGTAGGAACCACCAGATGACATCCTGTCATTGCAGAAGCTGGGACAACAGCCATTCCCTAGGGCATGAGGATCAATGTAAAACCTTTTTTCTTCATTAAGTTTGAAGAAGTGTTTATTTAGTCTTTAGTTTCTCTGCATACAGAGCACAGGCTATGACAGACTGTAATCTCCTCCTCACCTGCACTGGGGCAGAGGAGAGCAGCCTTTGGGGAGCTCCATTACCTCACCCTCTCCTCCTGCCAGTTTGAGTTTACCAAACTAATGTTCAAAAGGGATCTCAGCACAATCTTTTTTATTCATAAGAGCTCTGAGGAAGCTACAGTGTGATAAAACACTTCAGAGATTGCAGTCACAATGCAGTAATGGGCAATAGCCTGTCTGCAGGAGGAATACAGTTTCTATTTGCCTTATCCTTTCTCTGCCAGACATCTGGAAAAGAAAACAGATGCCACACATGCAGAAGCAGTAAAGCAGAAATGCACTCCAAAAAGCATGGGTAAGAAAAAGGCATCTGATACACTGAAAGTTCTCATCCTACCCTGCAGAAAATTGGAGGAAGAGGAGAAGAACTCCAGCACTGCTCTGTACCTAAGCCCCTCACATGAGGTGAACTCTTTCTGGGCAAATCCCTATCCCCAGCTGTGTCCTGGTGGCTACAGAGTAAGGAGAGAGGCCACCCTCCCCACAGCACCATGAAACTCCAGTGACAGCTTTCCCCTTGCTGCAGTCTGTGGCATTAGCACCCTCCTTGTCTGATACAGCAGCAAATCAGGTAGCAACACTTGAGCCAGCAGCCAGGGCAGGCTCTGCCTCTGCAGGAAAAGCTTCTGCCCTTTTCTTCTCTAATCACAGGTGTGAAGATTAACCATTTCAGATATATTTAAGTGCTCAAAATACAGAACTATTTTTGAAAGCAAATAAAGAATATACATTCATATTATTCTAGATATTCATATGAGTATATTAATATTGATCCACATGTGTGGGATATGGGAAAATAGACTTCAAGTTATACAGGGCAATGCAATTCCATTCTAAGATCCTGATGCCAATATTATCTTGCTTCTTTTCCTGGTCCATGATACCAAGAAAAAACATCCATACTGAAGATGGCTTTATTAAAAAAATTAAATTATATACAAAAGTTAATAAGCAATATATTGTGAACTTTTTTGTTTGCTATTTTCATAAAATGAAAATGTTTGGCATTTCATACAAAACCTGGTCTAATCTAAAAAGGAACTCGGGGATGAATACTTTAGTTAGACTGTTGCAGCTACAGCAGCAAAATGATTTCAAAGAAAAAAATACTTTCATATAGTAATCCTTAGTTCAGGATGTATAAATTCCCTCTCAGCAGACATTCAACTACTATAAAAAGAGTTCCTAAGTGATAGAAATAATAATGCAGATTGAATTTTAAAAGAACTGTGGAAAAACTCCCTAACACTTACCGCTGATTGACAAAAGGAGTGGAGAACTCTGCAAGCAGACGGAAGTTTCCAAAATAAGCCAGGAGACCTTTGCTCTGGTTGGCAAAACAAAACAGACATACAAGAATCAACAATGCAGATGTGAAATTGTCATTTGAGTCTCTAAGTGTACACAGAATGATACATTATCTCAGCTTCTTTAATCAAACTGAGTTTGCCAGCTGTGGCCACCTGTCTTGCACTTTCAAGAGAAGTTTTATCACAAAAGCTGTAATTGTCCTTCAGGTATTTCCAATCAGTAGCTTCTTACTTCAAATAAGTCTTTATAAGGCCTACAGTTAAGTGGCCATGGAAAACTAACTAGAGAAGACTTGCACGAGTAGTCATAGATTAATAATTATCATGATGGTATTCCTGTCAAAAAGAATAATAAATATTTTTGATTTTTCGATGTTTAAACAAGCCCAAACAGAAACACTGGATGCTGAAGTAAAATCTCCCTGCGTTGTTTCAGGAGGGTATTTTGCAAAAGCAAAGGCGAACTCTGAGCCCTTATGTGACAGCAGGAAGGGCACGTGAAGCCCTTTTTGCCCTCCTGCAGAGGGCAGGGCCGGCCCTTCGCAGCCGCTCCCTGGCGGGCCCGCGGGTCGGAAGCCGGGCACGCCTCCTCCATGGGGCACATTCACACCTCAGCCCGCCAGCTGAGCGCTTCGCTCCACGGGGCACAGCACAGCCCTTGAGCTGCCTTATCAATTGGCTGTGCTGGAAACAGCATCCCCTTACGCAAGGGCAGGGCAAGCAGCAGTTGGCAGATGCAGCCATAAAAAGGCTCGGGGTTTTAATTTCCATCGGTTTCCTGAACAACCTATGGACTGTGTGTAGTGATTCCTCCTTCCCCCATCAAGCAAGTAAATATCCACTACTTCAAGCTTTTCATGTCAGTTTGCACTACACCAAGCAGAAAATCTGCGTGTTTAACCAAATTCTTTCCTATCCTCAAAAGGCAAGTTGGAAATACCATACTCAGGAGTAACTTTCTCTGAAGACAACAGACTGAGAGCAACACACCATGGGCAGAGCTATATCCACATAGTAATAAATGCTTTAAAAGAAGTTCACACTAGCACTATGCTTTCTGTTTCCTCCAGAAATGACTAATGAATTGTCTGCAATGGGGATTAGCCTTGATAGTGGTATTTTCATTTATCTAATATTCACCTCTAATTCACTTTCATCCATGATAATATTAATAGATGTTTCAACCAGAAACAGAGTATTTACTTGTCAGTGTACTTCAGCCCCTTTAAACCATTACATGGGAAATCTGACAGTAATCTGGCATCTCAACACTTTTAATGTTATAAGCCTGGGATTCACACAGTAGGCAGGGCAAACATCATTAAGGCTGGAAAAGACCTTCAAGATCAAGTCCAATCAGTAACTACACACTGTGTGCTCACCACTAAACCATATCCCCGAGTGCCACATCCACACCCCTTTCAAACTTCCAGTGATGCTGATTCCACCACTTCCCTGGACACTTGCCTCACCACCCTTTCAGAGGAGAAATTCTCCTACCATCCAAACTAAGCCTCCCCAGCACAACTTGTGGCCATTTCCCCTTATCCTGTCGCTTGTTACCTGGGAGACAGGAGCAGAACATAACCACTTGAAACCATTTCCTTCTAACTTTCCAACTAAATATTCAAGCTTCTGGTTTTATTTAAAACCCTTTTCTATACCCATATGAAAAGCCCTTCTGTCAAATTCTCTTCACAGCAAAAACTGAGAAAAGTTTTTAAGTTCAACAAAGTTACACATTTTTGTTGGAGTGTAACATTGAAAAGGCATGCCCTTACCACAAATAACTGATAAAAACATTTAAAAATAGTGATTCAAAGTATAAATATGCCTTTCATTAATTTTTTTTCAACATTAAGCAAATGAGGTCTATAAAAGCTGTCTTTAATCTCTTCTGCTTATGTTATAAGAAAATACAGCACTTACCAGTACAAAATAGTAAGCATACAGAGCTGCCAAGTGATGTATTACAAAAAATTTGTCACCAATTGCTTTCCAGTAGTAAATAATAAGCAACAGATCTACAAGAGAGCAGAAATAACTATAAAGAACTATTTATTATACAACCATTGACCTCAGAAGAGTTTTTCTAAGTTTTAGAGATATACCAAAATGGCATCAATAGAAACCCTCTGAATTAATGATCTCTGAAGAGAACATTTTTATCCTAGAAGACTTTACTTCAATCAAACCCTTAAGCAACAGTATTCTCCCAAGAATTTCCATAAATTATTACTTTCCACATCAGTGGAACTAGAGATGCAATAACTTTAGACAAAGTAATTTGGAAGGAAAAGGTGGATCCTGAATCTTATAGTGACTTCACACTTATGACCCCAAAAATCTGGAACAAATGACATTGGAAAAAAAAAAACAAAAAGCAGGAGGGTCTCCAGGGGCCACAGCAAACAAATACATGCAACAAATGCTATTATGGAGAACCTCTGAATCAAAAAGTAATTATACCAGCAAATAGGGAACCATTTACCAAAAATATTTTGCAAGAGGCATTTGGAATAAGAAGCATATTGGTTTTATTTAATCCAAATTTTCCAAATACTTCAAAAATGAGATAGCAGACCCAAGTTAGTGTAATAAAGAAAGCTTTAACATAAAACAAAGCAAAATAACCAACAAAAAAATCTTTCTTTTCCCATGATGGTCTGAGAATTCAGAAGATTTTCTTTTCTGTACTGGAACAAGCAATTTCTGTCCTTAGTTTCTGCAAATGAGTACTATGGACTGGAATATTACTGAGCAAGGTTCCAAATCAAAGACTTTACCCCTGTGCCTTTCTTAAGCCCAACGTGTGCCTTGATCTCTTTTATATTTGCTATCCTCAGGCAGGGCCCTCCATCATCTGACATAGCTGCTTCACTTCCTGTTAATAATTAAACATCAGCTAAATGGGGATCTGAGAGAGAATGAGTGGCCAGGTTGAGATGACTGTTCAAAAGCATTCATTAATTCATAATGAAAGTTTAATGTATAATTATTCAAAAATAGATACTGATTAATTTAAACATGGCAGATGAAGCTACGAAAAAAAACCAGACACTTAAACTAATGCACAGTTTAACTGAGTGTGCTGATCACCAGATTATCACTTCCACTGGGCTGAGAAATCTAGGATGAGATAACCAAGTCCATGATCCAGTATCTAACCAGAAACTTCATTCTAACATGAGAAGTGTTCACTGAAAATAGTCCAAGTCACAACAAGTTTTTGCTTTGATAAGCCAGTATTATCCCCACATAACAAAAAAGAAAGCTCCAAAGCATTTTGTAGCAAAACTCCCATGTCAGTTTTAGTTGACAGCAAAATTAAGAACATAAAACACATGTAGGAATAAATAACAAACCAAGTAAATAATTTTAAATTACCATGTTTTTTACATTCCTAAATTTTGACTTGAAGTGAGACTAAAAACTGGGCAGGCAGGATCCTATGGCATCATTTGCCTCAGCTTGTATCAAGGGTTACTAACCTTGACCTGCCAGCATTCTGAGGTCACAGGAAGAAACTCATGGTAGAAGAGCTACGAGTTGTAGGCACTGCAAAGAGAGTGAAGGGCACTGCTCCAACACCTTCTCCATTGGCCAAAGGACAAAACTGAGCTGGAGCTGGTGGTTGCACATCAAACCATCACAAAGCCACACAGTGGCATTTCCTCAGTGCTTGGGGAGATATTCCATCTTTCACACCCACTAGCAAGATCCTGTGATTTTCCCACAACCCACAAATCCATTAGCAATTTGAAAAGCCACAGTGGAAACTGCATTGTATGCACACATCCCATCTTCACCACAGTGGCTCAGTATAAACACACAGGTATAGTGACTCAATATAAATAAACAGGTTGTGCATATTATAAACACATTGCATAATTACCAGAAATGAGGTAGCCTGTGGTAATAGCAATATTCAGCTTCACAATTGAAGGGTCACCCCTGCAAACATACCAAAAATACATAGTTAGAGCCTGATTTGCAAAGGACATACACATCTCAAACACAATGCCCATCAGAACACATCCTTGGCTCATCAGTAAGATATTATGCAACCTAGTTAAGGAGGGTTCTAATCATAAAAGTGGATTCCTTTCCCACCCAGATAAAAGACATCTACTAACCATCCTAATCAGGATCAACCCCTGCCTTGGCACAGAGACTGCCCCAAGAGCCTTGCTAGAGATTTGAACTGAAACCCAGCAAGCACTCTGAGCTGGCTTCTCAGGAAACTGAGGATAAAAGAGAACAGTGCAGTCAGTGTCTCTTTGCCCTTTAACTGATGCTCTGTGTCTCCATTTTTGCTTTCTGCCAGTGCTAAAGCTTTGGTAAGGATGATAAAAATATCTTGCTCAGCTGGTGCTTTTCATATTCATAATCAGATGGATGTTTATAGGGATAAACAGAGTAGAAGGACACAGGAAAGGAATTATTTGCCAATTCTTTGAAGCCAAAGAACCTTTGAGCAGAAATGCTTTTCAGAGTCGTTTCCACACCTTCTATTCCTTCCCTTTTGGTGCCAAACATTCAGCAGGCAAAGCTCTTAGTAGCACAGACACAATTTCAGTTCCTCTAGAACATTCAACAAACCCAAACTTGTGGATTCAGTTCAAGCAAGGGAAGCACCCACATTACAGCAGGCAATTCTTCCCTCCACTGTCCTCTGTGCACTCCTACTTTGAGGAGTTTGGTAAGCAAGTCTTTTTTCCTTGGTGTAAGGATTGTAACTTAATTTTTTAATTCAGTCATGCAACTAATCTAGCTCTGTTTTGTGTAAATATGAATTGAGCTTCAAGTGATAGGTCAGCAGATTCATGAAATGAGGACTGCTTGAGACAAGCTGTAAAAGTAAGCCTTGCCATAAACCTTTCCAGAAAAAAGGAACCTTACTGTGCTTACAGCCAACTCCAATACAAAGTCTGCCTCAGCCAGAACACCGTAAAATGCTATTACTTAACTATTTTTCTTAATCCTATTGGAATGGAGCAGTGGAAGAGATTTCCTGTATTATTACAATCTGATCACTACATTATAAGGCTTTCTTAGTGTCTAAAACTAATTGTTTCCCTCAGTGAGAGGGTAGTTTGCAGGAAAACAGGACCCACAAAACCAGAATTCTGCTGCTAGGTGAAGAAAAATCATTACCAGGAGAGTCTGAAGCTCACTCCATCTCTTTTAAGACTGGCCATAGAGGCTCTTTTAACTACTGTTCGAAATGGGAACATTCTTCCATGGCTTCAAAACCTGATTTCATGAGCTACATAGGTTGTGTGTTGAGTGCTTCTTTCAATTTAGACATAGAGCACAGCCAGATGTGTTCTCATAACTTTAGCAGAAACCCCTTACATGGAGCCCTCACAGCAGAGCTCCCAGCTGCAGCAGCAGCACCATAAATAAACTTCTAAGTGGTCCCAACACACTTCAGCACAGCACCACCAAGACTAAGCCTGTGCTCAAGAGCCTTCATAAGGACTGAGTATATGAAATTGGTTCCTTGATAATGGTAGACTTGACTTAACTGGATGGGACAGGGAATGGTTCATTTTCCTTCTTTTTCTCCCCAGAGAATGGTCACTTTGCAACAGACCTTCTCTAGGCTTTCTAAACCAACATTTCAACAACATACAGGCCTTCACTGTCCATCTGTCACACCCCTTCAAGAAGAGTCCATGTTAGAATCCCAAATTAATCTCAAAAAATGGAAAACTTAGAATTTAGTCTAAAATCTTCCAGATTTCCTGATCTATCTCCTTGAATAGAAGGTGCAATGGAATTAATGAGCCCTGATGTTTGCAGGCCAGTTTTGATGCAAGCAAGAGCCTGGAATGACAAACAGGGAGTGATTTGAATAAGCAAATGGGAAGAGCTCTCTCTTTGGTGATTGCTAAGGAGGTACGTGTGGCAGAGGAATTACACATGAACACACACAGGCAGATAGAACAAATGAAAGCCCCCATGACTGACTTTCTTCAAACTTATTTGCAGATACAGAATCACATAAAATGCTAGTCAAACACCAAACTTGAAAAAACTGTAATGACTGTGAACAGTCATAGGAAAGAGCCTGTTCTATGAAGCTACAACTTAATCCAACTTATTTACATCATCTCCTTATCTGATCTCTACCACCTCCACATTTTCTACCATGTGATTCTCACCACCACAAAAACAATTTCTACATCATCTATGTTAGCTAGTCTCTGATACACACAGAAAAAAGAAGTTTTATGAGAAGTCCTAGACCATCAAAAAAATGTATACATACACAACACTGATGCTTCTCTGGAGCTTACCAATGCTCCAGTCTTTGTTATATTCTAGTGTATCTATTTTCAGGCATTACCTGAGAGTAATACCACATTTTCTCTGTACTGAGCCCAAACCCTTTTCAGGGTTAAATGGAGAACTTTCACACAGACAGACACTATCCAGATATCCTACAGCTTTTCAATTTCACTTTAAAATGATGACTTTCATTTTAGTGATGACTTTAAACTGAGTTTCACTCATACTGACTTACAGTTACAGTTTACTCTTTAGTAATTTAATATGCTATTTCAAATCAATTCCTTGTATTTTATCTACTCCACAGAGACACACCGAACTAAGACATTAATACTCACAAATAATTATCAAATTTACACATAGTACAGACATAAAAAATGAACACATCACAACTGCATATTTTAATGGAAAATGAAACAAGCATTCAGTACTTAATACACTGCAGGATTATTTTTATTCTTCTCAATTATGCTATTTAATTGTGTAAACACAACATATATGTAACATGTCTTACCAGATATGGTCAGCATTAACAGCATCATCATACAATAAAATATATAGGCAAAACCCTCCAACCACCAAGGCATGGAATGTGGACACTGTCCTGAAAAAGAGACCACAGTCACAAGGAGGTACTGCCATTCACAACTTGCCATACTGTGCTTAAGGCAGGATGTCTCCAAAGGTGTTCTCAACTGCACCCAGATACTTCTGTGGAAGACAAACATCTGTTCTCTGTGCTACATGCCACCACTTACACAGTGACAGATGGGAAAAAACAGTCAAAAAGAAGGATTCTGTTACATTGGAGTGGGACTGGTAATATTAGATAAAAAATACAGTCTATTTATAGCTTAATATAAAATACTAAATATAATATCTGTATATCTTAATATAAAAGTAACTGAGATCCAAATTTTCCTCTAATTATTCCATATATTAATCAATCCTTAAAGACAGTATGACATCTAGTTCTCTAACAAATGTTTTCAACATTGTCCTATTTGCTGGCAAATTTGTATGCATTTCATATTCAGATTAGGCCAGGAGTCCTGCAACAGCAGCTTTCTCCTTTCAGGCACCAAATTAAAAGAACCATAATAAGTCTAGTTTGGGTTTGGAAAGTGGCATTAAATGAAAAATCCCAAGTTTCAGATAGAATTTCTAGTGCATTTGAAGTAGATTCTGGTTTTCAAAGAGAAAACTTGTATAACAAAAGGTTGTAGCTGAGAACCTGAGGTATAACAGCTACAGGTTTATATCAATTAGCAGCTCATAGCTTTCTATGGGACAAGAGAAGCATAAAATCAAACTCACAGTAATCAAAGCTGCCTTGTCCCTGCCTGGGTATTGGACACTTTTTTCCCCTAAAGACAACAGACTCCAGTCCCCAGGCTGCATGCACAGTGTATGTTAAAAGTGTAATGTAATGTGCATATTAACAAGCACTTACTTATAAAGAAATATCTATTTACAGAAGCCCCAGCAGGGTTTCTACCAGCACACAGGCCAGGGCCACTCCTGCCCTTTGGAGTCCACAGGTATTCTTGGAAGGTAGAACAATGCAATGGGCATGGGTCCAACATGTGTAACCTTCCTCCTCTAGCCATGGGTTTAACACTGCTATAAGCTGAATCTAATATTGTGTAACTACTGTCTGCTTTCCCACTTTCCAACTGTAACTAGAAAGAAAAAAATTATGTGAAAAAACATCCATCCAACAGAATCACAGACACTGTTTGAAAGATGAGAACTAAGCTCAGTGCTGTGTGATTGGAAACACTTCACACCATATTCACAGCACCAACAATATGCACACAAATGTACAGATGCTGTTAGTTATTATTCTTGTCTTTGTACATATTGAATACATGTATTTGGAAGTCATTAATATTTTAAATGTCCTTAAGGCACTCTCATGAGTCTAAGCTCTACCAAGCAAGATTTGAAGAAAACATCTTACTTCCTACAAAAGACTCTGCAAAGAAAGAGAAGGTTATAATCCCTATTCCATTTATATTATATTATTAGCCATTGGCAATAGAAGATTCTGTAACTTTTATGAAAAGAGGCTGTATTTACAATTTTTTTCAGGAGTGTCACTGTGCTATTTTCAGCAGCATTTTCAACAGTGTTCTAGAAAATGAATGAAGATTAGTACAATATGAGTAGTCAAAAACTGGATGAGAACCATTAATAACCATTATGGCACATGCTGCACTCCTGCCCTCTCATCTTTTAACAAAGAAAGAAAATTTAATTATCAGAATATTAATGATAATTAATAGTTTAATTAAAAGGTCTATTCTTGCAACACAGTCTTAAAAAGGATAAGAACTTTTCTTTCTTTTTAAAAACAAAGCACAGCATGCAATATTAGTGCCTGAGAAGTACGTGGGATTTTTGAACTTGAGGAGAGGATAATGCTGCAAGAAGGAAAATTTGTCCTAAAATATAGCTCATTAGCTTACAGTTGCAATTTGTCTTTGTTTATCTGAACCTAAGTGTTTAGAATGCGAGCTATACACAAGTAGAGCACTTGAAGGGGGTGAAATAAAAGAAAAAGAAAAAGCAACAGATTTCCTCCTTAACTCTGGACTTTGAAGCTTCTCCATAGAAGACAGGGCAGAAGGGAAATAGTACAACAGTCCATTTTAATATGGAATCTAGGTCAAGCTATCAAGCTCTGTACATTTCCTTGAATTTCTTGTCAAAGTCTACATCCTTTAACTCCTCATTAAGCTGCAAACAAAAAAAGTTGCACTGCTCAGCTGCAGACTTGCTCCTTTATTACTGAATATACATTAACTACTTAATAGCAGTACAAGCATGTATTATAGGAGAGGTGACAGGAATATATGCACAACAACTTGAAGAGTTATACTACATCTGGGACAAAATACAGCTTTTAACTCACTTTGAGTGTCTGCATACTTTAGATGCCAGAAGCAATTACTTTATTGGTTCATAATTCTCAGAAGGTCAGAAAGAACAAATTGACAGCATGGAAAATACAGTCAAGAGCTGCAGCTCAAATGCTTGATTACAAAGCCCTCCAAACTGTAACAATATATTTTCAATGCTACAGCTCACTTCAGGCAGATGCCCTCTTCCAGACCCAGCTGAGCTGATAAAAATGCATAACCATCCTCTGTGCCAGTTTCCTTAGCACTGCCAACAGAATCATTTGTGTGTGCACTCCCTACACCAGTTCAATATAGGACAAAATAACAACCATCTACTTTTAAATCATTTAAATGAAACAACAGATTTTACTGGGACATAGTAACTGTCCCTACCTGCAGAGCTCTGCAGAATAAATACACACTCATCTGCATTCTCTGAACTTGCAAGATACTCCTTGAGGTATCTCTTCATTTTGGTGAAATACTGGAGCGGCAGTCTGACAAAACACTGTGTTTGGTTAGCAGAGCTGAAGTAACACAAGCACAGCCAGCCTTTCTTTCCCTTCATGCCCTCCTCAGTTATAACATCCCCAAGATGCTGATGAGCCATGCTTTGTGTCTCACGCCTTCTAACGCCAGAACTGGGCGAAGCCTGGGATCACAACCCATCTGTGTGCTAACATCCACATCCTGCTATCAACTCCAAGGGAAAAAAATGTGCACAGAGGTAAAAAGGACATAGTCTGGGGTACTGTATTAAGTTAAGCAGTTAAACACCTTACTAGAAAGTAGTCCAGGGATTATGGAGCAGCTTACTTCCAGCACACTTGTGATGTGTAAAACAATTCACGTTCTTATGCAAAGCACTACACCAGCATAGCGCTACCAGGCATGGGGTAAGTTCTCATAAAGCCTATTATGCAATTCAAGGGCCATTTGATGTGGCTTACAGACAATAGTTCAGCCTCAAATGGAAACAGTTTAGTTTACTTTCCCTGTCTGCCTCTATTGTTGATTGTAACAGAGAGATAAACCTAAGGTGCAGTGATACTGTGAGCTGGCTTCCTACACAGTTGTTCTGGCAGATAGGTAATTATTCAAAGATGGAACTGAAATCAAGATGGTGCCTTTAAGAACATTGCAAGTGGACATTTGCCAAATGGAAGGGCAAGGCTATTTGAGTTGCTAATGCTGCCTAGAACAATGGAAACAACTTTAAAAGTACCCACCAGATACTAAACAGCACTGAGGAGGAACAGAAATGCAACTAATGCATTTTGAGTGCAGTGACAACCATGCAGTACACATTTTTCAGCTTTAAATTAGGGAAACATCTGAAAAAATATTTTAAAGCTGTAATAGGCTACTCAAAGTCATACTGTACTAATTAATTTCAACTGGAGAACCTTGTGCACTATATATACCCTTTCAGAGTAGTATGTTGCGAATAAAACCTCACTGATCATCCCATTTTCAATTACTACCTTATACTTCCTTTACAGCTTAAAAGATTCACTGGGTCAAACAAGTTTCTAGAAGTCCTGTGTCTGAGGAGACAAGTGTAATGCAGGTGGATCCACCCTGCTGATGGAAGTGCAGAAACACAAAGGGAGTGAGGACTGGACTGAGTTTCCACAACTCCTTCCTGCATGTGCACCCTGTGTCTGCTACAGCTTCCCCCTCCTTCTCCTCCTCTTGCAGTCTCATTCCCCAACACCACACACATGTACCTGACTCTCTTCAATACTACACCAAAGCCTCATTCAATCCCTTGGAAAACATGAACTTCTATAAAACAGTTTGTAGTGTAGTAGCACCAGGAGAACAGACAGCAAACTCCTTTGCTCCCAAAAGCATGACCTGAGATACACTGGGATTTAGAATAAATTGCAAGTCTGGATGTTCATATATGCTTGGAAAGGAATTTTATATCTCTTCTCTTTGGTAGAAGCATGACAGAGCATCCCTTCAGCTTATTACCACTCACCAGTCACTGCTTTCTTTAATTACTGACCTTCACTTGGGCATCAGTGTCTAACAAAGCATTTAATGTAGAGTGTTTGTAATGCTGTGTTTCCATGAAAGGGCCTCAACCTTTTACATGCTTAATTTGTTCAGTGCCTAGAGCCAGCCCTCTGATCTTAACAGACATTTAACTAATAGTGCTTTCTTCAGTCTTACACATACACACATGGGTGGTTCAGGTGTCCATGATTTCAGGTAGGTCAGTAGCTGTTGTTGTTTTGAACATCCTACCTTGAATTCCATTCGATCTTCCTTTTTTGGCTGAGATTGTTAAAACCAGGTGTTATTCGTGTTGACACCCAAGAACTTAAAACATGGAACAGGAGCTGAAATACAGTAAAACTGGCCACCGCAATGCCAATAGTCAGGTTGCTGAAGGAAGCCATTGTTCTTCAGCCTGTGGAGAGAAGCAGAAGGTAATTTCACTCTGTTCTACATTTAACTATTTTAAAGCAGACACAGGAAGTGTTTTTGACAGCAAACGTGTGAACAGAAATATTAGTCATTAGAAGTCTCTACCTGTTCAGTGTTTCTACTTAAGCATTAACAGTATAAAAGTAGGCCCAAACATTTAAAATAAAAGTTGCATTTTGATTTTTTTTTAACATTTGCATATTATACATTTTTGTGGCCTAAAATTGCATATATTTTATCTACACAGAAAGGGCAGTGGAGACCACTGACCAGGGCAACCACCAGCTCTGAAGCCTTCAGTCCTGTCCCAAGAAGCTCTAAAGTTAAAACTTCTGTCATTATTGCCAGATTGACTGCTGCCAACAGGATTTTTAAATGCAACAGTGACATCAGATAAGCATAGAAGAGAGGTTTTTGGGTCAGCTCAGAGAAGCACTATCCTCACTGCAGCTCTGTTTGTACACTTTCCAGAGACAGCAGTTCCCCATTCACACTGAGTTCACAGTGAGAGCTTGTCCTTGTGACAGTCTGTTGGCTGTCCCATCTGAGCCTTTCTCCTTCACAAAATTCTAAACTTTGCACAATTTCACCACACCAAAAGCTTCCTATCATCACAGCTGATTGGCTCTTCAGCTGCTGGCTGTTCAGCTATTTCATGAGTTCCAAATACCAAAACAATTCCAAACATAAGTGTCAGTCTCTAAATACTTCAGTCATTTCTTCTGAGTCACCAGTATTTGCAACGCTGAATGATAATTTCCCAGAAGCCACAAACTTCTGACACACATCACAATTTGACAGTAAAGTGGTTTATACCCCAAGACTGGCAAAAGTAACAAACCCAAAAAATGTCAATTTATATTACACTGAACAGAAAAGGGGAAAAAAGCCAAATGGCTTCATTTCAAATATTAAATAATTATTTTAATATCTATAAAAACCTGCTGTTGCTTATTTTAGTTTTATTTAAGAAAATATCTAAAAATAAAATGAAGATTTATAGGATAGCATAATTTGATGTTACTACAGCAACCTAATGGTCATCAAAAGTGATACAATTATATAATACATTTATGTCCACCTTTATTTCACATGCATTACAGAATGACTGAACATGCCTTAGATTTTTGAAATCGTATCTGCATTGCAGATGGTAAGAAACTTGAACTTCAGGAGAAAAAAATTGAAAAAAGTCCACCATAATAACAAAATAACAACTTTTTAAGAAATTAAGTACACTATTCTCACTTTGGGGTGTAAATGGTGAGTATATTGAAACACATAGATCACAAAAAATACACTTTTATCTTCAAAGATTTAGAAACAGAAAATTCAATGGTCTCAAATTTCTCCCCCTCAACCTCTTTCTTTTCTATTTATTCTCCCCAGAACTGAAGATAATAATACTTCCTCTGACTAGTACCCACAGAGCTACATGTATAAAACAGAAAGCAGGACAAATAAGAGCAGGATTTGCTGAGTGAAACCTGCCTCTATCATAAGGATTTCAAGTGCTTACTTCAGAGCAGCTTTAGTTCTGTCCTAGGGACTCCACAGTTGTTGGAACATATTTGATGTGCTCCTAGGGCCTATCTTCCTGCCCAGTTGAACCCAAAAGGAATCCAGCTTGCATGCTCTGGGACAGCTACGCAACACAAATCAAAGGGGGTGATCAGATGATTCAGTTTGTAAGTGCATTTTTAATCCAAACTAAAATTTTCATGTACACACACTGCAGTGCATTGCATCAAACCAATTGATTCCAGTTGCTTTCTGATGACCTGTTCTAATGCAGCAGCATATAAGTCCTGCATACTTCTTAATATCAACACCTCCAATTCCAATTACTAACCTGAATATTCAGTATTCTCGATTTGCCTCCACTGACCAAGAAGATACAAAACACAAACCAAACTTTATACCTTTTTCACATAAAGTACCAGACACAACGGGTGCTAGGTTCAATTTTCTAAAACCTTACCATTTAAAGAGCAAAACAATCAATTTAGTATCTACCAGCTTAAAGCCACTTAGAAGCACTGCACGGTGTCCAATTCCAGATTCTGCCCCCAGGGAGAAAACTTTGTTATTACATTATCTCATTTGTAGCAACCAAGTCTTCTTTTGGACCATGTAAGGAACAAAACCTCAGTCGGTTTAATTCAGGAAGAAAGCAGAAATCCTGGTTAAGTACAATTATCTTCAGAAAAATAGCAAAACCACTGAGCATCAGTCGCACCTACTTCATCCTTTTGATAAAATACAGCAATTCTCATGATGCTACATTTTATTCATCTGCAGCAACTGCAATAATACCTCTGAGTTTCAAAGACACTGACAAAATCTCCTGGACAAGAGAAAACCATGGGGGTTTTTTTGTTTCCTTAGTACCAGAAGATTTTATTAGTTAAGTAATGCTTCAGCATTTGACAGGTGTTCATTTTAATACAGATTATGGAATTAAACAAGCCTTCCAACCATCCCTTGAAAGAAATGTATTAGAAGACTAATTTTTCTCCTAAGGAGCCTGTGGAGGGAACTCATTTTTAAAAAAGGTACTTGCATGGAAAGCTCATGATCTGACTTTCAGCAAATGCAGAACCATGATGCCCATGAAGGAGAAACCAGTGATAGTTTTAGAGAAAAAGAGAGGCAGAGAAGAAATTAATCACTAAGCCTCTGTGGTTGGTCTCACAGAGACCAAGTTTTCGAAGCCTGATTTCATATATGCTTATCAAGATGCTGTTCAAGTCCAGAATAATTCAAGGTTTACTCCACCAATTAAGAGTGTCATATTTTAATTCAATTCAAGGACCAGCTGTAAATACAGCATTTCACGTGTGATGGAAAAACAGTTCAGCTACAAACATTTTCTCCTATCTGTAGGTTATTTTCTCATATCTCTAGGTTGTTTTCAACTGTATCCTGTTTAACATGAAAATTAACTGTTGTTTACCAGATTTTCTTTCCATTTACAAGAAAAATTATGTACGTTGCTGAACCTAAACAACTTGTTGCATTGTCCATGTTGACTTAAAACAAGCACAATAAGCTTCTGATCACAATTTTCTTTGACAGAGGCCAAAGTTAGTAAGCCAGGCAGTTTCAAATACACTGTGGGGCTTTTTTCCAAGTATCTTCTTGTAGCTGTACGGCAAAGTCTGATCAAGATACAGAGCTTTGTGGATTATGCATGAGCAGACACTTTATCACCCAAACTGCATAGTCATTGATTACTGTTCTGTCAGCTGATACAGGGTTTGAGTTAATGGGAGGCTGGGTGGGGAGGAGGTTTAGTGTAACTACTTTGTAATTCAGGAAAAACAGTGCTATGTACAGGTTGGTTCTTCACCGTTAGGATTTGCCTTGCTTACTCAAAATTACTGTCTTAACCACTCTGTTAGCCAGTAACTACATTTGATCAGAACTTCACTCTTGCAGCTTTTCAATGTAGTCTTTAGGTAAATAAATATTATCAAACACTTGAAACCAATGATTTTTCACAAGGTATTGCTTACATGCCTAGTGTGATTTCAATCTACTCTATGACCCAATAACTCTGAAAAGGTTAATAACACAGGTTTTTTCATCATACACCACAAGAGCTAAAAATACGTTGGTTTTCATTTGCTATTAACAACTACACAGTGGTTTTCCTGCAATTCTGCTTCTAGTTGAAATTTAGAAGAAAAAACTCAACAATATTAAGACTCAACATCCATTCGCCCCAATATGAAAACACTACGAACTCCTGATAGAAACAAGTCGGCACTTAATGAGAGTATAAAGAAGCAGAAGAGTTATCGAGTGTTGTACCATCAAAAGCATTTAGCATTTACATTCTCCTCATCTTACTGTTTCCACATCAATTTTTCACATCACAAAAATAAGAAATGTAACAGTATAGCCACAAGACATGGTAAGAAGGCGCAGTGGAAGGTTTAAGGCCCACAGCCCTTACTTTCTTTGAGACTGGATTTCAAGATGAGTTGGATCAATTTCCAAACAAGATTACACCATAAAGCTGCTAGTGATACCAGGATATCGCATGAAGTACTGTGCTCTCCTGATCCGCTTAAAACTGAAAGCCAAATCCAATAGCTGTAAAACTTGTCACACCAATCTGCAGAGAGCAACACTGGACTTCCGACTGTTTGCACATTTTATAGTAAGCCCTGTAATAAAACATCTGCAGTGCTGGAGCTTTGCTGTGCTCTCGGTTCTGAATGGTAGTTCCGATTATTGATATCTTACTTAGCTCGGTAAGCAGCCTTAAAGAGAACCTCAATAAAATTCAAGCTAGTCCCACTTAAGCAATTTCCTTTTCTATTAAAACTATTCACACCCTAAACTCCACTCAGCTTTTTCTTAGAACACCCAAGAAACCAGCAGGTAAGGCACGCAGACAGGGTACCCAGCGTGGGGTGTCCGCCGATACCATTCACCGAATTTCCTCAAACCCCGCAAGCACTGTGGAGTCGCAAAGCCCCCGAGAGTGAACC